>JALBCR010003546.1:0-173147 GCA_030710515.1 Abscondita cerata | reverse complement strand
CCAGTTTTTCTTACGTATTGCTCTTCTAAACTCTTTTTTCCAGCTAATTTCCCTACTCTCGTTCTGCACCTTGTTTCAGATTTTGTATATTTATTCTATTGCACTCTACCATTTCTTCTGCTTATTCCATCTTCTTTCAAATTTTTCCACAACAATCCTCTTTACCACCCTTTATCAAAAGCTGACCTTACAGTCTAAAAACATTTTTCCTCTTTTCTTCCCCTATTTTCTATTAGACTACATGTTTTATGTATATATATATATTATCCACTGTTCCTCTTCCTCTCCTTTCTTCTTTTTCTTCTACTTATTTCTCCTAACTCTTCTGTAATTTTTCTTCTTTCCTATCTCCTCCTTTGTATATTAAGTATTTATTATGGCTCTCTCTATTTTTTGGTAACCCTCACACCTTTCTATATATTTTTTTCAAATATTCCTTTTAATCTTTCTGTTTCTCATCTTTTCACTTGTAGTATTTCCAATGCTCCCTCAGTGTTTCCCATCTACGTGCTCAGCTTTTTAAGTTTTTAATCTTATTTATCGCTGTCTTCCATCTCCCTCACTTTTGGATCCCTCTTTCTCTTACCTTTTACCGGATACGTAATGGTCTTAGTAATTACAAATGCTATTGCCATTTACTTTTTGCAGTTCTTCTTCGTTACCTTATTTGGTACTGTTTTTTATTTTTCTTGCCACTCTTAGGATCGTATTATTCCTGTTAAAGCGCTTACATCTTGTTTGACGTGCGTTATTTATATGAGTTAATTTTATTGATTTAGAACATTAATATTTGCGCTTTTCTTTGATCATCTACTTATTGCCTTTTTCTTAAAAAACGAGCTCATGTTGTACAGTTTCTGTTTCTTCTTAATTTCGACAAATTTTAATACATCCCATTTTTATCCTTTCTTATTCGGATTAGTGGAAGTAGCGTCCCACTTAGTGAGGGTTCAATGTCTGAAGCCGGCTATGTAAACCCAAAGTACCAACCCTGTGGTCTTTTGGCATTCTCCAGTATCACAGAAATATCTTTTCTTTTTGAAGCAACAACATAGCTTCAACTAACCAAAACTAACGGCAATTAGTTAAAAACGAAACCAGCGAATACGGCAAACGTCTTAGAAATTTTTGATAAAAAGTTTCAAGCACAAATTCATTCCGAAAATTGTTTTCGAAGAGTTTGTATTTTCATAAGACTCAGAAGCTTGAATATTGTTCTTTCATTTTATGTGTTTCAAGTTGTTTTATTTGTTTTTTCAACCCTAATATTCTGCAATACAATTCTTTTTACATTGTTTTTATAATATTATATGTCTATCAAATTTTTTCCTGAATTGGATGTGTAAGCAGTTTAAAGACTGATTTATCTATCACTGACTCCATAATCAATCTCTTGCAAATTCGATACAGTAGGTGGATTTTCGATCGCGGTTAAGCGTTAATGATTAAAGAATCGGATTTTTGTAAACTGCTTACACGTCTCTGTTGGTTGAACATTTTTGATAGATTACTGATCTGTTGACGTCCGACGTTAGCATGAGGTTGTGGCACCAGATGGCAACTAATGTACATAAGTCATTTATACATTATTTTTTAGTTGTTTATAATGTAAACTAAATACTTTTAGAAGATTATTATCTTTAGATGTTAACATCAAGAAGAAAAAAATTATTTTATTTCTGATTGATTTGGTAGCATCACGTAAAAGCGACGTCTTTTATTACTTTTTAATTGCGGTTAGTTAATCTTTTAGAACAAAATTAATAAATCTTATTAGATAACTGCACTTACCACCCCATTCTGATAGCATATGTAAGTTTTGTAAATCTCCAGACGTTACCGAGATCGACGGCAAACCCGGATAACGGCCAAAAGAAATTCCTTATTCTTTCTTGTTCCGCTTCCTCTGCGCCTATCTGGGGTTAAAGCGACAACAATCTACTCATGGTAACGTTATCTTTATTTTGCTTATTGCTTTTTTTCTTTTGGCATGTTTTTTGTTCGGCGTCCGGAAGACAGCTTGGCTTTTCCATTTTCGTGTTCGTTTCCGACGATGTCTTTCTGCCATTGCTTTGAAAAGGTTTCGTTACCGACCGTTCGAAGCCGCCGCTGTTAATCTTCATTGCCTGCAGACAAAATTCGATGGGTCTTAATTTTAACGGTTGTTTGTGAGTTTAGGAAGATTAATGGAAATTGCAACACCTGCGTCAGTGCGCATACGGTCAAGTAAGTGACGAATCGTACCCCAAAGTGACAGGTGCAGAAACAATACTACAGCCGACTGATCATGTTCGTCGCCAGATTGAACTTGTAATTTGCAAGTGGTAAATGAGCTTGAATGAGATTCTTATAGTGTGAATATGATAGGCTGAATATGACTTTAATCTGTTAAGATAAAGCAATCGACGCTCAGTCGTGTGTGTCAACTACTTTCCTCGCAAAAGCAACATCAAGCAATGCTCTAGTTTTATATCGACTATGGGGAAATGCAAATTGTTCTTGACGATGTTTGTGTCATTTGGATGATTAGTTTACGATGTGTATAATTGGCGACAAAATGAGATGACGTAAATTTGAAATAAAAGAGAAGTATTTACGATAAGATTTTTTAACATGAAACCCTAACTGCTGCGTTTAAAACAAACAAGTATGAAAAAGAAACGATTAAACATGAAAATAAATAATTATTGTAAACTCATCAACTATGTAAATTTATACAGAGTGGAACAAAAGTCTGGAAACGCTCAATTATCTCACAAATGGTGAAAATGAATTGTACAACATTTTGAGAAGTGAGTATTTTGGGATACGTAAGATTTAGGATTTGGCATCTGCAATGCTACCAGATTTACCGTTTTTCTTGATATTATTACTAACTTTGGTTTTTTTAAATAGATCACCCCTGTATATTGTAGTCATTATTGAAAATGTCCCCTTCAATAATGAGTTCAACCATAATGTAACACTCAATATTTGATAAAGTCTGGAAGGTCTTAAATTAAATAAAACTGTCCGCGTAAAATAGAATTCAAGTAATTAAATCTGGCAACATTGCAGATATCAAATCCGGAATCTTCGTATCCCAAAATATACTTATCCAAAATGTTGTACATGTTGGGTACAATTCTGTACTACCAAGTTGTGAGATAATTGAGCGTTTCCAGACTTTTGTTCCATTCTCGTATAGTTATAGAAGCCGTGATAATAAGACAGCAAGAGTGGCATTTTTGTCAAAATCTAACTTCACGTCATCGTATATGGTTATAGAAAACAGAAACGTTTTGGCGCCGAGACCTTTCGCCGCTGATATATGTTTTATTTTATTCGATTTTGATTTTACGACTAGTTTTTAAAACCAAAGTAACTCACCATCTGCACAATTAGTGTAGTAGCCAAAGATATCGCTGCTGTTTGTTTATTATACTGTGCTATCATCGTAAGAAAGCTAAGGATTTTGTTTAGGAAAACGATCACATAACTATCACAATCGTATTATTACGTTTGATTTTTAAATACGTTAAACTTTTAGAAATGAACGGTCAACTTATGTAATGTATGAAAAAACTTATTTCAATGGGTGCGTTTACCAGAACTATTTGTTTTGCTAAAATGAAATCAATATCAAGTTTGACATTTGGTAATTGGCTGATATCAAGATTTAATTTTAACTTATGGTATCTAAGAAATCATTCATTTCTGTCAGTTTTTAGTTATATTTATGTCATGTTTTAATCCAGAGATTTGCGCCACCACGTTATTTTGATGTACTTTTGTATACAATGAAAAAATAATTATAATAAATTTAATTTTCAACCTGCCTAACCAATTTTTGAAAAATTCCTAAACCTTGGAAGCAAATGCTTTGCCAAGACGAACCAATCCACAATTGCAAACGGTTTCTGTCACCACACCATACAAGTTTATACTGATCTTCTGAGGCACCATACATAACACTTACATCACAATACAATTATTAAAATGTAACATACAAATAAATAAATCAAGTAACTGTGAATAATTGTGTGATAACAAAGTTCAACCGCCAAGAAAATCATTCCCAAAGTTTTATATACCATGAGTACTTTAGTCAATTGCATGGCGACGCTCTATTGTTGTTTTACGTGTGGATCTGGAAAAATCCCTATCTAGTGAATTGGCAAACGCAAATGGTTTTTGCTTTAAGTGAGAATATTCTTCTTTTCTAGTATAACTACTACTACTATATAACTGGTTGTTTGTTTAATTTCTGGTGGAGATATCCTTTCAGATGTAGAGACCTATTACAAGCAAACAATAATTTGCTAACCGGTGGTTCATTCAAAACACGACAATTTTACAAAAACAAATCATCTCATAGATAAGTTAAACTGCATATTAATTGTAACGCCGATTTTAAGTTTCGTATTCAGCAGACTTCAATTCAGTTGAGGTTATCGAAGTTGCTACCTTGGTTTTTAATAAAAGTTTAATACTTATTTAATTGGGGGTTTTTCCATTAAAATCGAAAACCTAAACAAATTTGTAAAATATTTCGTAATTTTTTTGCTTTAGAAAGTATAATTAAGTGATTCAGTTATATGTACAACAAAGACCGTTAACAGCGGTTTTCAGATAACTAGTGCAGCGACAACTACTACAAACTTATGACTGTCAAATTACAATTAGTTTTTCGGACCTTGGCCTGTGACTTATGCTGCATTATTACACATTTATGCTTACACTACATAATAATTTATTATATGATTAAGGAACAATTCAGTGTGGTTACAGGGTCTTTTTTATAAGATTATTGAGTTGTAGAATCCATGATATGACTTATCAAATGCTAGTTTTTTTGCTGTCATAATTGTATTTGGGTTCGTTTAATTGATGGATTTTTTGTACCACGTCAAACAGACGCAATTTTGAATACATACATTGGCACTTTAAGTGCGTTTTGTTACTGCATTGAACAATCTAGTTGAGTGCGTCAGGATACAATTAGCGTCAAAATCTTAAGGTTAAAAATCTTGCAAATCAGTTTTGTGAAGTGTGACCAACAAGCATTAGCATGATTGTCAATAGACGTAAATAAAATAAACTTTTTAGCCACAACGAGCACCCATACTATGTAACCGTAAACGGTCAAAAATCTGCATGGAATAAATAACTTTGATGCCTGACAAAGGTATAAAATACTCTGTTTTGTATTGTTAATCTTCGCGCTGTTTACAATTGTTAAGTATTTTCTAATCTAAAATTGATGTCAAACTTTGTTTGGATGGTTGGTTGGATCCAATACATGGGACGGAAATATCTCAACACAATTACCGTGACTGGGTGTACATTGAACCGAAGGACTATTTACGTCCTTTATTTTGGTCTCTTACTTTTCTACTTATTGGGGTGGTTGATTGGGCATAAATTGGATGAGAATACTACTGAAGTCAGGTTTTTAATAGTGACCGGTATAACATCTAGCCTAAGAACTTTCTCTCTCGTGAGATTTTTCCTTTTGTCACATTTTAGGGTAGATTACTGCGTTTACTTGAAGGTTTTTAGTTTTCCTTTATTATTTTTCTAACTTACTTTATATTTTTCTTTCTACTCTCCTTTCTCTTCTCATTTTTTTGTTTGGTTTGGTTTAGGGTGTTGTTTAGATACAATGTGGAATCCAACTATATAAAGAAAACTTTTTAATTTACTGAATTTCTTACTTTTCGATTTTATTTTCTTTGATTGGTTTTCTCTTCTTAATTTTCTTTCTACTTTTGCTTATTGAAGTTACATGCTGCTTAGAGTAACTTGTACTAACACGACTACTGTCATTCTTTGGCCAGAATCTTCTCCTTAGACTCCGTTTTCTAGAAAGTGTTTTGCTACTGCGCTGAATTTTTCGGTATCTTACTGTTCGTAATTCGAATACGCGACAGTAATTTATTTTTAGGAGGTTTTGTCTTTGACGCTGGCCTAAATTTTCCATCTTATTTTCTGTTTTTACTTTTCTTCGTTGTTGGTTGTTTAGATCTTCGAGGTTCTATGTGAGGTTTACTTTGCTATGGTAGAGCGCCCTCGACGACTTTATCTTGAATACTTTTTAGGATTACTACTTTATTGCTCTCGTTCTACGAATTTAGATAACAAAACATTAATTTCGATACTTTTCTGAGGTTCTACTTATTTTTTTTTTGCTTCTATTTTCTTTATGTCTTGTGGGATAAACACAATGCACCAATCCTGTGCGGTACAACATAGCCTTTTGTCCACGTTAATTTTTTTTTCTTTGTGGTTCTTAGTCAGGGAGAATTGTTTTCTTGGAGTTGGGATTTTATTATGTTTTTAGAACAATTTTTGTCCTAAGCGTTGGCTTAAATTTCCCAAGTTATCTTCTTCTTTTACTTCTCTTTGATTTTTGTTGTTTAGATCTTCGGGGTATTTTGTTCTACGTAAGGTTCTATTTTGCTATAGTAGAGCGGCTTTGCTAACTTTTCACAAGTACTTTTTTGGGTTCGCAATTCCTTCTTTATTGCTCTGGTTCTATGAAGTAAGATAAAAAACGTAGATTTCGATTCTTTTCTGATTTTATTTTTTTCTGCTTTTATTTTTTTTAGGTTTATTATGTCTTGTCGGATAAAAATCTCCTGCGGTACAACGTGTCCTCTCATCCACCCTATTTTATCTTTTTTTTAAGGTTTGTCAGGGATGATTGATTTTTGGGGTTGGGGTTTCATTGAAATTTTAGGACAGTTTTTGTCCTCGACGTTGGTTTAAGTTTCCCACCTTATTTTCTTTGTTGTTGATTGTTTAGATCTTTTGGATGCTTGGTTCTACGTGAGATCATTACATTGCAATAGTAGACTTTCATAGCCGATTTTCATCTTTTCTACGGTTGGCTTTCTTGTTACTGGGATTGGTCTTTGGGTTTTTTTGAGAGACTACTGTTCTTACAGACCGCTTCACTTTCTAATTACCATGTGGTTCATAGTGTTGCTAGGGGGGAATCTGTGACCTTAAATTTGAGTATTTAGTAGTTTTTTTATTTTCCTCTAGCTGTTTGTCGAACGTAGGATACTTTGTTTCCAAGTCGTAATAAAAACGGTTTGGTTACTTTAAGTAAAGTAAAATCCAAGTAATGATCAAGAACCAAAAAACTAAAATAATTATGGACTAGTGGAGTAAATCGGTCTACTTCATCAAGTAGCAATTCCACAAATAACGTACTAGAAACAAAGGGGATTTACAATAGACATTTATCTCGCATGTTTACCCAGTATTTACTTTTGTTCATGAAATAAATTCAAATGTAGCCACCTACTCCTGAAAATGCCTCATAGTTCAATTTAAAAAAGTGGTTCTGGATCTTAAACGTATAATCATATACTGAAGACATTATTTAGAGTAATAATCCTCATGCTTTGAAGTGTGTGATACGTCCAGAACTACTTCTTGGTGTTAAATATTTTGTTTGTTGCGTTTATTAACTAATGTTGTTAGTCAACAGTAAATAAAAAAAATCAAACCAAAGAGCGTGTAAAGATTTTCCTTTTTCGAGTTGTTTGTAGGTTTCAAAAACATTACTATTTATACAACCTTCCATAGGATGGAACTTGCGATTTCTTGTGGTTGTCTTTTAATTACTCTTCTAACCTTTGTTTTGTGAATTTTTTAAGTAAACCCATCTGGACTTGGGGCATTCAAAACTTACAAACTTTTTTTGTTGTTAGATCTTTCCAGAGTGGACAATTGCATTATTCACAAACCTACTTACAACTAACGAACTAAGTAAAATGGAACAAAAGCTTAGCTGAACGGCAAATATACACTCACCGGCAAAAAAAAATTTTTTTAGAACTTAAATCAACCAGGTGTTTAAATTATTTAATGACAGTTGAATTTTGACAATTCCTTGTGTTGTTAACGGGTATCAATGCCTTTAAGCAGCGAAAGTGTAGCCCGAGCGGTGGCAGAGGCCCGTAGAATTAGGTATGCGACCAGAACAATTGGCGCCCCCTTTGTATAGCCATCAGACGATTTCGAGAGACGAATTCATATTCGAGAAAGCCAGGAGAAGACCGTTTTTAAGGGATCGCCATTTAACTGCTGTGATGGCTAGGAATCGACTGCTAGAAGTGCGTCAAGTAAATATAAGTGAAAAAACAGTTAGAAGACGGGGTCTATCATGATAAGGGTTGGCATTTTTTTTGACGACCATACTAAAATGGTTCTTATACAGAATGAATCTTTGACTAAAAGGCAATACATTGCAAAGGTCCTAGATCCCCATGTTATACCTTTCCGAGGTCAATTAAGTGAACAGTTTAAATTAATGCAAGATAATGCTTGGGCGTGTTACGGTTCAAAATACTCGAACCCGGACGTAGATGGCGAGTTGCACGTTGCGACAAAAATCAAATTTACCGCGCATGCTACGATTTTTCTCATTGGTGGATCGATTTATTAGCAATATTAACCGAAACGACGGGCGGACATCTTGTAATTTTCTCTTCTTATTGGGCGGTCGTCGGGGTTTCACGAAGCTAAAAATTACACGTAAAATATTAATGTGGCTTCAATAATTACAAGTTAAATTAGTGTGGAAATATAAATCCGACCGATTTCGAAGTAAGTGTTTTCTTTTGCTATTTCTTTGGTTTGTTTAGTGGTTGTGTTAATTTTTAATTAGAACGTATGCTTTAGCACGTGTTTTGACCTCATACTCTACTCATATCTTACTGTTTGGATAATTCCTGGGGCGCTGGAACAAGCAATTGGAAATCCTTTGCTATACAAACGTGCCGGCTACCACGCTGTCGCTTACCTAGGAGCTGCACGGCTGATTATACTCCAACGGTTGTAGGTTGCGCAAGGTGCGTTCCTGTTATTTCAAAAGATACGACCCGCTTCCAGAGCTTTTTCGTTTCATCCTCCTTAGAGAAATTCTACCGATCTTCTAGTAGCTGTCAACTGGCTGCCGTTAGCAAAAACCTTCCTTATCAGAACTACATCCATCAGTACACTTTGCATGCGTTTGGAACTCAAGTACACGTGACATTAAGCGGTTGAATCCCATCCACCGACGTTTGGTTTTGTTTCACTGGCTCCCTCAGAGCTGGGGCACTGTAAGTAAAGTGGGTGAAGCTAAAACAAAAGGCCTTTTGGGTTGGCAAAAGCTACGCACCGTATTAGCCTAAGTTTAATCTTAGTTTTTAAGTCACCGTGTGTAAGTGACGTGTGTACGTCGAGTGTCCTTAATCACCAATCTTAAATTGGTACGCTACTTTTAATTTGAGGTGTAACAAACAAAAACTTACCTGAATTGAGACATACTTGATAGCAAACTCTAATTATTTTGTTGTTGCTAATGCACACAAGTTTCATGCGACAGAATCTCTCACTATTTCCAGATTCTTCTAATATGTTAAATTGTAATTGCTATATTTATGTCTTTTGTCTCTTTAATTTGTGTTTGTTGTAGCGTAGTAAACCTTATGTAAAACCTATTGAATTCCTGTTGGTCGGTTTTATTTCTCTCTGTTACCCAGCAGGTGGCGCCTCGTTACGCAGCAGTTTAATTCTTTCAGTTCCCTCAAGGACCTTCCCATCTCACCGACTAAGCCGGACACTGCTGCGCTAACACTTACAAATACGGGATCTTCCACGAATTTAGTGCGCTATTTCAAGCCAAATATTATTGTTTTTTCTTTTTCTATGTTGCATCGCTAAAGCCATCACTTTATTTTTTATTTTGTATTATTTGTGAACTGCAACCGTTACTGGCGGATGTAGCATAGTGTGTAGTTTAACATTTAAATAAAGCTGGCGTTAACCAAATGGTCTGGCCCGCGCGTAGTCCGACTTGAACCTTATTGAGCATGTCTGGGACATGCTGCAAGAAAGAATCAAAAGTAGTACCAGACAATTTGAACGCTTCTCAAATAGCACTGGTAGAAGAATGGAATGAAATCCCACACGAAATCATCTAAAATTTCGTTGTAAGCATGTCGAGAAACTTGTGGCGGAAACACGAGATTTTTTGTTCAAAAATGTTCTTTGTTTGATCTCAGTCGTTTTTTCTTTCAATAATTATTCATGTTCTGGTTTTCGTGTAAACTGATTGTTATGTTTCAATAATGTTTCTTTCATTATTGTTGATGTCAGATCTTACAGACTGATGAACATTGATACTCATTACATATTCTACAGAAATACAAGTACAATACGATTTTTTTATGAAAATAACAGTGTTCTGCTTTTTTTGCCAGTGAGTTTATGTATAAACGTAATTAGGTCACTGAAAATTACGACACGTCCATTGTAAAGTATATGAAACGCAACCAACTTCACAAAGTCATCAGTATTTTAAAGTTTTGATAGTGCAATATGATATCTTGCAATCAAAGTTTGCTTAAAATTAGAATATCTTTCAAAATATTTAAGTTTACTTGTTGTTAGCGACCTCCGTTAAGCTTGCTGACAGGGCTCTATTGCGTTTGATCAATTTGCAGAGATACAATCACGTCATGGTCATCACTTTTGCGGCTTAAACTGTTAATTAGTCAACGTTATAAATGTTGATGACATTCTATAGCAGAAACAAACGGATGACGAACATAGAATTCCTTCACTAGTGCAACAGTTTATTAGAAAATTAACAGCAACTGAATCAATAATAACTTTCCGAGTACGCCTACAAATCATGTAATCCGTACGTCTTATACCAACCAAACGTTCTCAAATTCGCCTTTAAATAATCATCATACACTGTCTTGTTCTTATACAAAGTAAACGTTTTCTTTTCCGCACGAAAATAAGAAATAAAATTATCTTAAACAATTAAGTTTTAATTGTGCGTTCGAAAGAAAAAACCAGACCAGAATTAATTTCTAAAAGCTTCGACAAAACGAATTCCGCACGAAATTTCTAAACAAAACGAACAAGAAACAATGACAATTAACATCAAACACTTCGTTCAAACAACGCAATAAAAAGAAAAGTTTTATAAGAATTGTTGTAAGCAAGTTGATATTTTTCAATGTATATCCGGAGGTAGAGAACTCGAGATAATGGCGTAAGATATTGAGGCAAGCACAAAATGATGGCAATCGAACACGTTTTAAAACAACAGACTTGGCAGAAGGAATCGTGTCAAATACCTTCATTCTTGCAACAAAAAAAAACAAAATTGTGGCTACTGTCTGAAAAATGTTACATTTGCAGTGACTGAAACCCGATGGTTAAATGGAATTGGATACGTATTATCAGTCAGGGTTGGTCGGGTAATTGATTTGCAAGAAGGTGCTTACACTAAAGGCCATTGATATTAATACACATTTCATGATTGATTTTATGTTCATCCAATAAATTTCTTACGATTCCCGCGCGTATATATTTTAGGATGTAAAAAATATTTATTAATCGTTTATCACCTGTTGAAAAGCTTTTTACGAATTGGAGAGACGCGTGCTAACTACATTCGGGCATTAGTTTAATTTTTTTTCGGTCGTTATTTTAAACGACGTTTCTAAAAATAAACATTTTATTATATGAATAACATTTTGAACGAGTTTGATATTTTTTTTATATTTTACGGATTTCTATAGCAGTAACGTAGAATGTTGAGGTGTTTACCCATAATAAAATCAAGTACAATTATTGCAATCCATTTTATATACTACACTTTTTTGTATTAACTAAATTATCTAATATAAATTTACGATGGAGATGAGAAGTGGAAATAAACATAATAATAAGCAGAGTAAACGAAATGTGAGAGAGAAAAAAAAGAACAATAAAAAACAAGAAAAGTAAATATAGCTGATGATGTAGTGCTGTTCGCATAAACTACAACAGATTTATAAAAAACTATTCTTTACTGAAATTTATTATTAAAAACATGAAAATTAATAAAAATAAAACAAAAGGAACGACGCAATCAGCTTAGAAAATGTAAAAATGAAAATACAGGTTGACGGAGAAAGAATTGAGCAAGTGAATCACCTGCAATATGTAGGGCGAAAAGGAAGCAAATGTAGACAATCAAACAAAGAAAGGAAATAGGCTTTTTATGTGTTAAAGCAAATTACAAGCGGTATAAGTAAGATATTTAAGAAAAATAATAGGAGTAACAATAAGGGATGAGATAGGTACTTCTTGTGAGACATTATATCATTTCCAACTCCCCAACACGCAAATCCATCTTAACGTTTTAAGATCAACTTCTTCTTCTTCTTTATTCAACCCTTATTCATCTAGTTTGGACATAGGGGTCTCCCATATTACGTCTATCTTTTTTTCTTCTGCTATAGTTTTTCAACCACTCTAGAGATATCATCACATCTGATTATCGGAGTGGTGATCTACCAACACCACGTCTCTCTTACCTTAGTCTCCATTCTAATGTCCTTCTAGTACTTACATCTACTATCTGTAGTTCTCATAATATGTCTTGTTTATCTCAATTTTGTTTTATCACCAAGTTAACAACATCTTCTACACCTATTTATTTATTTTTTTATTACTCTCGACATACGTTTTTTTATTGCTTTTTGGATTTTTGATAATTTATCAACAAATTTGAGGGTAAAAGTTATGGTTTCGAACCTGTATGTTAGTGTGTTGGGCAATTCAACTCAAACTCGATATTGACTGAACATAAAGAAATAAATATGGTAGCAACTTATATTGTAGATTACTCTTAACAGATACACAGCTATTTGACCTGAATAACAAAGCCACAAACATTAAGTGACATATAATTGATCTAGAAATCGAGAACTATATTGTGCTGCATTCTAGATATGCATTTTGTATCAAGGGACATGAACCAGAAATTCCGCGTGTGTTGGCTTTTAGTACAATGGTACAAGACGTAAATCACTCAATTCATTCAACCCAGGTAGAATTCATCGTCTCTAGTGAGATCAAAAGTAATTTTGAAGACAAAAAGAAGAACGTAACCAGTACTAGTAAAGTAAAATGTAATGCACCCATATATTGAAGGAAAACGAAGAGAAGTACAAAAAATATTAAGAAAAGCGATAGGAAATATAGACTATTTAAATGAAAAATTGCAATAATAAAAACCTCAACTGAAGTGGGGAATAAAACGAACTAAACTGATTAAAATATCATCTGAGACTAAACAAAAATAGAAAAGAGACGAATAGTATGCAGACAAGAAAATACGTAACCCAATACTATACAAATGTTAGAAGAATCAGCAAGAATGATTAGAAGATCAAGTATAAGACAAGTACAAGAAAGAAAGAAAAAAATATATTGAAAGCCCAAAATTACCTCTAGTAATTAAGAATAACAACAAAAAATTAAAAACAGGAATGGAATAATAAAACAATAGAAGAGTTCTATACAACATTATCAACCAGATGAGCAAGCAGCATTTAGAAAAAATGTTAGCACTAGTAATCATCAATTAAGATGATGAATATATTAATAAAAAATGTAACTTAATATAACCTTTATTACGACAGTGTTATGTATCCTCCGATTGGGACAAATTCACATGTCTTTTTTTAGGTCCTGCGCAAATACCGTCCGATAGGTTACTATATCAACAATTGCAATGTTTTCCTTAAAACATAGGACCATTAGTAATAGAAGAACTTGATAACGCTTATTAAACTATCGATATATCATGTTGTTAAACATATACACAAAATAAACAACCTCAAGGGTAGAGGTGCATGAAAAGACGTAACCTTTTTTGATCAAAAGAGGAGATACCATATACCGAAAGCTATTTAGTTTGGCCATGAAAGATGTTTTAAGAAAGTAAAGTGGACAAGCATGCGTCAACGTTTAATGATGCTGATTATTTATTTAATCGTATGGTACATTTTAATTATTGTATTGTGATGTAAGTGTTATGTATGGTGCCGCAGAAGATTAGTATAACTTTGTATAGTGTGGTGACGAAACCGTGTGCAATTGTGAATTGGTTTGTCTTGGCAAAGCATTTGCGTCAAGGTTTAGGAAAACCATTAAAACCTAAACATGCCAACCTTTGCCCACCTTAGTATTCATATGTAATAAAATTAACTAAGTGTGTAAACATTATTTAAGGTAAATAAGAACATAAAATTATCATTTTCATTATTTGGATTTTCTAAATACGATTGTTTGTTTCAGTCGACTAACATGGGCCATATTTCTTTCGAAAACCATGTGGAATTGATTTTTTTTTTTGATGCACATTGAAGAGCGCCTACAAACCTAAAATAATTATCAGAAACCGATGGTATCCATCTAAGAATAGAATCGAGAGATGATCTATAGGTTACCCAATTAGCTTTTTGAAAATTCCTTCTTAGTTTACCTAAAGATTCTACAAACGGAATTTGAAGTCCAATTTGTAATATCGAATGATATCGTTATATGCTGATGATATTGTTATATTTGATTATTTAAAAGATAGCTTAGAAACAATGTTAGCTGAGCTGAAATCAACCTTCAAATACCAATATGGGACGCAAACATCATACAGATACCTCGGGCAAACTATAACAATAGAAAATACAATAATGCGACTGAAATAAAGAGTGAAGAAGAAGATTAACTTGAATTGAGTTTACAAAACTAAAACACATACTGAAGAACAAGAACACCTTCACGTAATAGTAGAAATTCTTTACTTTCCTAATTCTAGGTTAACTTCTAGCCTTCTTATTAGGAGCGTTAAGTGGATTGAATTCAATAAAACACTGTGGTTTTTATTCACTTTGATGTCAGTTTTTATCAATACGGTCTGAAGGACCAAATAGACGTGGGGTCAACGTGAAATAAAAAACACGGTATTTTGCACTGACTCCAATCCATTCAATACTCCCAATAACAAAGTCAAGATCAAAAAACAGTAAATCCAAAGGGTAACCGAAGAAGAAGAAGAAGGAAATCCTACTTTGATAAACTAACTTAGAATTAAAAACATTTAATTAAGAGTTTGTGATTCGTGGTCCTCTCTGTGATAACCTACGGAGCTCAAGCATGGACAAGGCAAATGACAAAAAACTCCAAATCCAGCAACAAGTGATAGATGAGTGATGACGATTACGATAAAAAACTAAAAAGGAATAAATGAATTTACAATAAAACAATAACACGGTGCTACAATTGAAGTGGGATTATGCCGGATACTGATGGAATACTGAAACATTACGATGAAGACAGCCAGACGGAAAAAGAATAGAAAAAGACTAATATTGATAGATTGGCGACATTAAAAAGTCGCTGGCTTAATATGCTTAAGAATGGAACAAAACAGGGATAGATGGAAGAAGTTGAAGAAAGCTCATGCTCAACACTGAGTTCTAGAGGCTAGAGAAGAGAGCAAACAATACGATAAACTAAGAAACGTCAAAATAAGAAAAAACTCAAGATCCTATAGCTCGAGTGCGCATGTGCAATAGGATCCTTGATCTTTACAACGGCGATGAAAACTTTTTAGGAAATTTGCTCTTTACTGATGAAGCTGGATTTGAACACGATGGCATAATAAATCTACACAATGAACATTATTGGGCTGATGAAAATCCTTATGCGACAGTGGAACGCAATTTTCAAAACAAATTTTCCGTTAATTTGTGGGCTGGCATAGTAGGAGATCATTTAATCGGGCCATATTTTTTGCAACCTAGGCTGAATAGTGAGGCATACTTAGATTTCTTAAGAAATCAGTTGCCGGTTCTGTTGGAAAATGTGCCCCTTAACCTTAGAAATTCAATGTGGTTGTTACAAGATGGAGCTCCTTCACATTATGGCGTAGCTGTAAGGAGATTTTTAATCGAAACGTTTCCTGACAGGTGGATAGGACGCGGTGAGTTGTATTGTGTGCTCCCAGATCGCTAGACTTTTTCTTTTGGGGTCATTTAAAATCCTTAGTGTATCAGACGCCAGTAAACAGCGTAGAAGAGTTGAGGGAGCGAATTATCGTTAATTCTGAAGCAATTAGACAAAAGGAGGGAACTTTTTTTTCGAGTTCGTCGTAATTTTTGAGAAGACTTTATTTGTTCATTGAGGAAGACGAGAGGCAATTCGAAAATCTATTATAAAAAGTGAAAGCTGTCATTAATATTAAATTGCAAGGTATTGAGGTGCCCAAAAATTATTAAAAATTATTCTTCGTTTTGATTAAAAAATAAATAAATAATTTGTTATTTCAAAATGCCTGTCTTTGATCTCATAGGAGTTTAAAACGCTGTATAGCACTTGTTCTCAAGGCACACTTCGTTGAAATGTCAAAAATGAAATAAATCAGTATCATGTATGCTGGTGCAAGACACACTTTAAAGTCGTTTTTCTCGAAAACAGCTTGATTTACGAAGGTGAAACAAGTAAACCTTTTTTGCGTGTTTTTAAATGATCTTTCATCCCATGTAAATAAAATTAGCAAAAAGTCACAAGCAAAAAAGTTTCGAGCAATTAAATGCATGACAGGGGCGGTTCCAGCCCTTTAAGCTTGATGGATGAACGTCAAATTTTGCATGTTTATGCGCATGAGCATGAGTAATCAGCGTGCCAAATTTTAAAGTGCTGTAGATTCTTTACCTTTGAGTTTTCGAAAAAAATGTTATAGAAACTTGTGGCCTTTATTTTTACTCTAAATTAGCACCCGAAGTATTTGCGCATACTTTCCGGACACCCTGTATACGAATAATAACACAAATTGTAAATTTTAGAGAATTTTTGATTAGGTTGCAAAAAAAATACCATAAAAGTTGTAAAAAACGACCTAATAATAATGTTCGATTAATAGGACGGCATTAATCTTTGTGTTATCCTGGGATTACGAGAATTTTTCATCGGGTAAGAAGAAAAAACATACCCTTTTCGCTTGAAGAAGTAAAAAATGTTGTGCCTTCGTGTCCAGTTTGCTGCCAAGTTAAACCTAGATTTCACAAACATCATGGAAAACTAATTAAGCTACTTCAGAATTTGGACGTTTCAATATTGATTCCAAAGGCCTTCTTCCTTCTTCCTCCCGTAATCGTTTTATATTGCTCATTGTTGACGAATATTCACGTTTGCCGTTTGCAATCCCTTGTGAAAACATAACATCTACCACGGTCTTAAAACTGTATTTTTATTAATTGGCTCTCATTCGTACGTACATTCTGACAGAGGCTCTTCTTTTATTGAATTAAAAACTTTTCTCAAGTCAAACAAAATCGATTACAGAAGGACCACGATTTACAATCCTCCAGGTAGTGGAATATTTTGGAAAATGGTTGAATTGGCTCTGAAGTATTTAGAAAAACCTATCATTTAATGGAAGTCGGTACTTCCAGAAGTTCTCCACTCAATAAGGTCGTTACTGTGTACAGCAACTAATGGAACACCTTATGGAAGAATGTTCCGAACATATCAGACGTAGCAGCAATGGAGACCCTACCCTTTCTTGGGTAATACAACTTGGATCATTACTTGTATATGTGCGACAGCATGTTCCAAACTCAAAATTTGAACTACTTGTAAAAGAAGCAATCCTCCTCACAGTAACGTCAATTATGCTCTTATCAGAGTTTGAGTTCGTCATCTAGCTTCTGTAGATAGAAATCAAAGAGAAGCGTTTAACAACCAACCTGAAGAGCAAGATAATGTATCTGAATTTGAATCAACCAAACAACCAGGTAACGTATCGACAAAGCACCAAGTGCTAAAACATCTCTAAGAGAATGAAAAATGTTTCTGAGGATTCTGTAGATAATACCTGCTGTTTCTCCCTTAACTCAATATACAATAATATATTACTCAATATAAAACAATATTGTTATGATTAAATTTATTATGTCTTAGCTAAAGCTTATTTTTACTAGCAAGATAATTTTAGTTAAGTGTTTGAAGTTCTTCAACCAGATAGGAATTTTAAGAAGAATTACTTACCATTGTTAAAGTTAATTGAGGTTGTGAAGCAACATTTGTGTGTAACGTTGGTTGCGGAAGTGATAGGAAAAATTGATGTTAGATGGCATGCGAGATAAAGAAGATTGATGATTATTAAGGAATCAAATAGGTTTGAAATAAATTTTTTAGAGTTAGTTAGTAACGAAAATTTTAAACAAGTTAATAAAAAGAATAATTCAAAACGAAGTACTGTTTTTGATTGAGTGATAAACTTGAAACAAAAGATCTAATTTGGATAAGAAATGGAGGTATGGTTGATGGATGGAAAAGGGATATAAAAAGCAAAGTTGAGCGGTTTCCATTTACGGATAATGGAGGCAAGAAGCAATAAAGTACGGGTTGTTTTTTTTTTTAGTTGGACTTACCCTAAGTTGGAGGGGAAAGGAAGTGACGGCTGGTCCTTTTTTTTTCTTGAAGAGTAAGGAGGTGACGTGGTTGGAACGTGTTTATTTTGAACGGTCTGATGCGCTGGATTTGTAAAGGAGAAGAGGCCATCTAGATGGACACAGGGGAGGATATAATTTTTTCAGATAAGTTTTTCTTATTTGGAGTCAAAACTTAACTTAAAAATTGATTAATAGTAGTTGACATTTTTTTGTTTGACATTTTGATTTATTTTATTTCATTTATGTAAGGGATTTTTGAATAGAAGATTTGAAAGAATGGGTTTTTTGTATCATGTGCTAAATGGTTGAAAATCAGCTAGCTGGGATATTAAAAAAATTGGATTTGACAACAATATAAAAAAAAAATATTAGTATTGAGCGATTGAGCAATTATAGTCAGGTTGAAAATTCTCAATTCAATCATAACAATAATAATCATAGACAGTTACTCAAATCCCAATCAAAAAACAAATCCAAACAAAATAGATAATCCTAACAAGTCAGGAAAAAAATTTAGTTTATACCAAATAAATAAGACTCGACGAAATATAAAAACTTTGTTTAAATAAAAAAACTAGGTTAAGCTAATTGATTTAAGACTCAATAACTCAAATTCTAACCTCAATTTATATCAACTGACTACTTTATCTACTTGACAGAAAGCTATATAAACAATAAACTTACCGTCAAGATCAGTGGCGAATTTACGCACAGGCAGACCAGGCACTTGCCTGGGGCGGCAAATTTATTGGGAGCGGCAAAATTTTGGAATTAAAAACGACTATTTTAAATTTCTGACACGATAAAAGGGGCCGTGGCTCTCACTTTCATTTTCTGAGAAATGTTCTAAAATAGCAATGCCAAAGTCCTTTACGAAACTTCTAAGAAAGGGTTAATGAAAAATAAATATTTACAGGTAGGTTAGTAGGTACATGTCAAAAATAACATTTAATGGAAAAGAAGATTATTTCGGAGTTCGGATCTACCTGCTGTAAGTTTTGTTTTGGTTCATTGTAAAGGAGTATGATGAATCATTTTGCAACGACGCCACATTCTGACGCGAAACATTATGTGACATAATCCGATTATTGAAATTTTGCTGACAATTGTTAAATGTATTTTGTATTGAACTTTGCTTTGCACCACACTTTTTCTAAGTATAGAATCATAAGTCCTGTTGAGTTATCTCTACCTGTATGTATCTATACTCTGCCTAATTGAATTTGGTTACTTGTTCTTTTGTTAATTTGATCGGTTTGTTTGTAAATAGTTTCTTACGTTACGCTTACGTGTGTTGTAAGTTATGTTTTAATTTAATAATAGTAAGTAAACATTTTATTTAAGATTTAGTGGAATGGGTTTATTCTGAACTTCAAGATTTAGTATAGTGTTTTTGTATTTTATTGTTGCATATTGCATTGCATCCCATTTGTGAACTCTTCAACATAAACTAGGTACAATAAATACCTCTATTGCTGTGCGAAATTTTGTTGTGTATCTTTTAGTTTTAATTTTTAAGAAAATGGCAGATGGAAGAAAACGTTTAAGTGGTAATCAATATAAGAAATTAAGAAAAGAAAAAGAAGCTAGAGAGGACTTTGTTCTAAGCAAAAACTTAAAATCGATAGTTTTTCAATAAACCAAAGACACTTACGAATGAGTACAAGAACATGAGCCCATCAAATGAAAATCAAAGTAGTAGCAACGAGTATAGTACTAGTAATAATACTAATAATGTTGAAGTTTCTCGTGGCATTGACACTCAGACCAGCAGCAGTGGCAGCACTAGTAGTGAGAGAGAGGTTCCAGAAATATTTGGTTGTGTGAACCAAGAGAATTCAGCTAATGACAAGATAAGTAGTGATACTTCGTCTTCAGCTTCAAATCAGATTGGAGAATTAGAATTATTTGACAGCGATCCTATTAATTGGTCAGTGAACGAGAGAACTCGTGATTATGTGGCGAAATTTGGTTTTCGCCAAAATACTGATGCTAATTTTAAAAATCAGTGAGGAAGTATAACGACGGTACAGTCAGGTACCTTACAACAAATATGTTTTCACGCAAGCTTACTAATGGTGAATCATTGCCTCGCAAGTGGTTAGTGTTTTCTGAGAGCACTGGATGTGTTTTTGTGGTGTTTGCGTTTTATTTTTAGACCAGAACTCAAGTAAAACGAAGTTTTCCGAAAGTGGATTTAACGACTGGAAAAATGCAAGTACCTCACTATCAGAACACGAAAATTCTGTTAATCACAGAAACTGCCTTAAAAACCTCAACGAACGTAGTCAGTGTAAAGGTCGTATTGATAGGCAACTTGTAGAACAATTTCAAGCTGAAGTTAATTATTGGAAGAGCGTCCTTCAACGTGTCGTTGTTGTTGTTAAAGCATTAGCATCGCGGGGTATGCCACTACGTGGACATGACGAAAAGTTTGGAAGCAACAAAAACGGAAATTATATGATGCTGCTAGAGGTTATAGCTGAGTTTGACTCATTTTTAGCAAGCCATATAGCCAAATATGGTCACCCAGGTAGCGGCAACACATCATATTTATCGTCGACTATTGCAGAGGAATTTCTGACCATTTTAGGTGAATCTCAGACAAACGAAATAGTTAATGAAGTAAAACAAGCCAAGTACTTCTCATTAATAGTTGATTCAACACCAGATCTTTCACATGTCGACCAACTGGCAATTGTAGTAAGATATGTTAAAGAAGATGGGTCTCCCATTGAACGATTTTGACATTCCTTCCCAATACTGGCCACAAAGCTGAAGACATGTTTAATGCTATTATCAAACTGTTTGAGTCCAATGGTTTGGACATTGGTAATTGTCGAGGACAGTCGTACGACAACGCGAGCAACATGTCTGGTGTATATTCTGGGCTCCAAGCTCGAATCAAAGAACTAAATGGTCATGCTGTTTTTGTTTCATTGAATCTCGTTGGAACTAATGCAGCTGATAGTTGCAATACAGCTTCTTACTTCTTTCTTTATCTGCAACAGCTGTACAACTTTTTAGTTCATCAACTAGTAGATGGAATTTACTTCAAAGATCAGTTTCAGACAAAATGACCATTCACATATTATTCTGAAAAATCTCAGTTCTACTAGATGGTCTGCTCGAGATGACGCCTGCAAAGCTCTTAGAAATAACTGGCAACAAATTCACCAAACTTTGCTGAACATTTCTGAAGATTTAACACAAAGGCAGGTACACGTGCGGAAGCAAGTGGTTTAGCTAAAAAGATGGACTCTCTAGAGACTGCTTTTATGACTGAATTTTGGGGCTTTATTCTTCAAAGACTAAACGACGCCAATAAAAAGCTACAAAGCGTGGATATCGATCTTACATCTGTACTGCAGTTGTACAACTCATTAATTGGGCTCATGAAATCAACACGTAATGAGTTCGATTACTTTGAAAAAAAAGCCCAGGATCTATCACAATTGAAAGTGTATGACGAGAAGAAACGTACCATTAAGAGAAAACGACAGCACGACGAATTACTTGAAGAAGCAGTATTTAGTCCTCGTGAAAACCTGAGGGTGAATGTTTTCATTGTTATCATCGATAACCTAAAAACGCAACTTGAAAAAAGAAGAAATGCTTACGCTGAAGTAAATCAAAAGTTTCAAGTATTAACCCAAATTACAACCTTGAACAACGAAGACTTAAAGAAAGCAAGCGACAACCTTGTTAGAGAATATTCAACTGATTTAGAGACTTCTTTCTTGGATGAAATTATCCATTTTAAGTGCTTTTGGAAGAAGCTCCATTAGACCATTTTAGTCCAGAAATGAAGGCAAATAAAAGGGAAGGAAAAACGGACAAAACAAGTGGCAGTAAGATTCCAGACACGATGCAGTCAGCAATGGACTACAATAGGTTAACACCTCTGAGTCTTTGCCGCCTCATTCGTAGAATGACCTTCAGATGGTCTACCCAAACATAGATATTGCTCTTAGAATGTTTGTGAGTACGGCTGCTTCGAATTGTTCAGCGGAAAGAGCCTTTTCATGGCTTAGAAGGGTGAAAACATATCTGCGCACAAACATGGGAGAAGATCGCTTAAATTCTCTGGCGGTACTGTCAATTGAAAGTGACATGTTAAAGTCAATGGATTTTTCTAAAGTAATAGATGTTTTTGCACAAAGGAAGTCTCGCAGAAAATTGTAAATCAACAGTATTTTTACCGTTTAATAAACAATATTTACACTAAAAACTGTTTCTTATTATACCTATTCCCCTTAATTAAGTTTAATAAAACAGTCAAAGCAAGCAAGACAGACAATTAATGTGGGTAAAGCGATTATTTGAAATTGAAGAGTGTAAGGGAAGAGGATATAGGATATATCGGGAGAGGATGATGGGGCGGCATTGCCTACCATGCCTGTGGGCGGCAATACGCTAAATCCGCCACTGGTCAAGATCAAATACTAATTTGAGAGATTGTTCAAGCTACTGATCCTTTATAATGAAGTAAATTTAAAAATACAAGCTCCGAATAAACACGTGTGCGCAACATAAAACAAAATAATTAAATCAGCAACTAACTAGCCCGAAATACAAAGAACAGTTTAATTTGGAAGTGCCACTGGGTGGAACTACAACTGACCTCTAAAGATTTAAAGAAATTGTCAAAACCACCAGACACAAATTTATGGAAATCACCTTAAACATACTATAGTCGAACTAGTCTAAAAATAAAAGTTGGCGCTTTTGGACATCAGACGGAGATGGCATTATCACCCAAGAAGCTCCAAAACGGATCACAAGTAAAAATAAATAATAATAAAGAAATGGAGCACAAATAACATTTAAAATAGATTAATTAAATAAGTAATGCTAAAGAACAAATTATTTTGTTCTAGTTAGTAGAGCGAGATGGAAAAACAATCAAAGTAGGTACGGAAATTAGAGAAGCAGAGTCTTGCTATGAAGCAAAGTTGTCACAAACTAAACTTATTAATACTTTGATTTTCCGTCCTATTGAGTCGTGGTCTGTTGGAACTATTTCTTCATCTTCCAAAATTTTCTTTTGCTGCTGTGGCAAACACCCTCAGACGTAGAAGTCGTTTAATGTTTTTGACTAATATTTCATCTAGATCTGCTACACTATTGATAATCTTGTTAGTAACACTTGAATGCTTACGTGCGGATGATTGGTTATTCATGGCTGATTAATCTTTTATTGTAGGTAATGGTTTATTCTGAGTATTCTTAAGCGCTGGATGCCAAACTCTATTAATACGGACACTCACTTCTTCTCTGTTAAAATTTTACCGGTTTTTGTAAATTTTCATTGCTTCCACGTTTAACTGATCATCACTTCCGTTTTGTTAAATTGTATAGCGTGGTTTCCTAGAAAAAGATATGCTCAGCGACTGTGAATTTATCCCATTGATGCAAACTTTTGTGCTCTTTTATACGGTCTTGATGCTTCTTTTGATCGTCCTCAAGTATACTGAACTGGTATGCGGTGAACTCCAGCAGATGATAATGGTAGTCTATTATCCTTGACCACGATCTTTACATAAGGTAATCCAAAAGCCTTAGTTTTTGTGGAAGTGAGTTTTCAATGTTCTCAATATAGGTTTTGGATGATGGTTAGACTATTTGTGTAGGTAACAATCGGTATGTATTGGATTGCTGTATACAGTGTGGCCTAATGTTCCATATATTGTTCAATGTTCATTCATCCAGAAATGATAGGACATTATTGTTTTGTTTTTCCATGATGAATACAAAAATTATGAAGTGCCGATTTTGTATGGCTCCATACAACGAAGGTATCATCTACGTAGCGAAAACATTGCTTTGATTTAAAAATAGCTTCTTGTAGTAGTTTCCTCAAAATATTCCATGTTGGACGTGGGTGTTACTGGCCGAAATGAGCTGCTCATTGTAACATCAACTACTTGTTCATAATATTCATATATTCATTTAAAGTGTATGTGATGAAAAAGTGTAGTCATCATCTTTTGATGAAGTTAATTGTCTTTTCTATAGGTACAATGGTGAACAGTCAAAATACATCAAAACTCACTAGTGGATCCTCGGACTCTTATAGGTCATAAAAGTGGTTGTGCTTGTGATTTCGTCAGCATTTCCCGTTTCTCTCTGGCGATGGTAGAATTTTTTATTAATCCATTCATTCTTGCAGTCGAATCTCATTGTATTTATTTATTTATTTAATTCAAAAACCAACTATAACAAAAATCATATACTATAAAAGCCACAGGGATCATCCCCAAAACGGTTTACATAACTACTAACTTAAGAGTATATCTCAGACAGTGAATAATACATACAATTACAATACAAATACATAATTCTCAGTCAAAATAACAGCTGCTAAAAGAAAAATCTTGACTATTAACAGTAGATTATCTAACATTATGTAAAACAATTGAATTAACAAGGTTTTTGAAGGTAATTAAACTTAAACTAAAATTAATGCTATCAAGGGTATTGGCGAGCTCGCAGGCTCTAACTAGCGGTGAATGTTTCAATATCTCAGAGCGACTTGTAGGAATCATAAATAATCTATGATGTCTTAAATTACTCGTTCTAGGAATATAAAAATTAATTTCACTCAATAATTGAGGACAGTCATAATTTGTATAGGTAGACCAGAAGTATTCGATTGCGTCTAGTTGCTAGATATTCAATTGAAGCTGTTAGTCGTAAATTATCCGTAGAAAAATCTGTCGGACAAGAGTATCCTTTCACCTTAAAATAGTAAAACCTTAAAATCTATTTTGAATTAATTCTACCCGTTTAGTTTCTTTTTTGATAGATGATTCCAAATCACAGAACCGTACTCAATTTTGCTCTAACCCAAGCAAAGTATAGCAGCACGATTGCTTTGTTGTTACTAAAATGTTTAGTTGTCCTCTTGATGAAACCAATAATTTTATAACAAGCATTTGATAAATAATATACATGGTCTTTGAATGTAAACTTAGAGTTGAAAATTATTCCTAAGTCTTTTATCATCGAAACCCTATTCAGTATTACATCACCAATTGTCGCCACACTGTACAGGTTTATACTGATCTTCTGGGGCACAATACAATATTTAAAATGTACCATACGATTAAATAAATAAACCGATACAGTAATTGTTAACATTACAGGTTATTTTTCTTGTTATGCTCATAACCACACATTTCATTGAATTTAAAGGTAAATAATTCTTAATACACCAATCATTCAAACTATTAAGATCATCCTGCAGATTTTGGAGGTCGAATACATTCACGATTTCTCTATATAGTTTCAAATCATCGGCATACATTAAACAATGTGATTTAAAATATTGGGCATGTCATTTACATAAATTAAAAAAAGCAAAGGCCCCAATTTCGATCCCTGAGGAACTCCAGATTTAGAAATAAATGAAATTGAAACAAAGTTGATAAACTGAACAAAACTTGTACGTTTTTGTAAATAGGAGGCCATGATCCTACAAACACCTCTCGTTGCGCCTAATGTGGATTAAGTGGTCCATAGTTAGAAATTTACATTTCATTTCCTTTTTTTAAAATAGGGGTTATCTTAACATCTTTCCATCTAGACGGGAAAATTCCTTTCATTAATGATAGATTGCAAATGTGCAATAATTTATTCGCTAGAGACCATTTCAATTTCTTAAAGAGAATCACCGGAATTTAATCGGGTCCACTGCTGCATTTAGATCTGCGTGATTCTGGTGATAATCGGTTTTGTTCATCACAACAATAGCATTTCCTTTATCTGCCGAAAGTATTACAATATCGTTGCTCTTGTTGAGTTGTCTTACCGCCAAAGCTTCTTCATGATTGATGTTGCTTTTTGAAGTTTTTTCACAAGATAAATCCTACAACGTTTTGTCGTATTTCATCTGCAGACTCCTGTGGTACTTTCCGTATTCCCGAATTTTATGTTTCCTATGATGTCCTCCACAAGCACTGTAGTTAGCGCAAGAGCAAAATTACCACATTTTGCTAATATTGTTGTCTCCTTTGCACTCAGTTGGTGATTCGATAGGTTCACCACAGTACGTCAGGTCATGACAAACTAAACTTAATGCATAAGGTGAAATGAGAGTAAGAGGTAGGTAGACCCTGAAGAAATCTTTTGCAAAGACAGTAAAAATTATGTTCCAAAAGCAACTACCGTCGTAAAATAACAAGCTGAATTTTTAAAGTTTACATTTAAAACGATGTAAATAATTATCCTACACCGACAATCTATTAAAAAAATTACCCGGAAAAAATTTATGTTCCACAAATATTTACTTTCATTACAGGAAATAGGCGGATGGCTTATCCATTTAAAAAATTAATTATAACAAAACTTACCCGCCACACTTTTATCAACAAAATCACAAAACCTTTTAACGTTTACAAAAACAACAACTTTATGCAAATGTAATTAATCATGTGTAGGTTATGCGAGGCAAAATGCGTTTTCAATTAAACGGAATTTAGACTCCCTTCCATCGCAATCATCATTACATAATTGAAAAATTAATATTCTTGTTTCTATCTTTCTTGGTGCGTTTTCCGTACACGCGACAAAGTTTTCCGACTATCGTCTCCGCGATTTTCCGCGCTTAGTAGAGAGATCGACAGTTTGCTTGTTTACATTACATACAATTAATTTAATTCGCTTATTTGCGGAAGCGTTTGTTAACTGTTTTAAAATAAAATTACATTTACATATTTTATTGTAATGGGAATTTCAACACATTTTTTTTGTGTGTATAATGAACAAATTAATTGGAACGCGGTTTTCCGTTCTAATTGTCGTAGGTTTAGTTTTGTAACACTAACGAGAGGAAACATTTTTACGTACAAGTCGATATTAATATTAATGAAATTGTTATCTAGAATACGATACGTTAGATTTGTTTTAAACTTTAAAACACTCGCTTAAAAATTAAGATGTTGTTTTAATGACTGTAGAGTGTAGATTAAAAGAGAACGCTATAAAAGTAGCACTAATGAATGTTTAGCATCAGTGGGAATTTAACGTGAATATAACGTCAAATAACCGTTATTATGTCAAGGATATGTTCTACGTATACTATAGTAAACGTAATGGGGATATCATGTTAGAAATTAGAAGTTTCTGTTTGAGTAACAATTATAGGTAAAAATACAAACAAAAGGCAATGTTACATAGACGTCATTAACAGTCGTTGTAAAGACGTCATAAAGAAAACGATACGTTGTTGCGTTTAAACATCTTTTGTTTCTTAGGTAATGGAAGCCATTGTCCATTGAGGGTTAAGTCACCTAATGTTTTACAAAACAGCCTTGATTAAATCTTTTATTTTACGAATCGATTCAATTAACGTCATAGAACTGTTATTATGTCAAAACAGTAGAATGACATTTGTAGACGCAATGTTCGATTACGAACTTAATGTCAATATGAGCTTAAAGTATTCTTAGTTGTGTGGTTGTCAATTTTTTTATGTGATTAATTTTATTTAATTATACAAAGTTTAGAAACCAAACAATATAGAAATTAAAACGAGGTATCCTAAAAGCGACATTACAGTTACGTAATACAAAAGCAGTTAGTATTCTAAGCACAATGCTTGAATTCTTTTATAATGACGTCAATAAGACGTACCATTAGTCACAACACGATTGAAAAGACAAAGTTAGTAACCAAGCATTTATTTTGAAACAATGCGAATTTAACGGGAATATGACGTCAAAAGACCGCCATATGGTGTCATTTATAAATATGTAGAAACGCCCATATAGTATAAGACGTCATTGAAAAAGACATGTAATTTTATTTTATTTTAAAAAAGTTATCTAATACCACAAAATGTAAGAACAATACAGCAAACTAACTCAAAACTAGAAAAATTATTGGAAATTAATAAAGTAACGTATATATAACGTCAACAAAACGTTGTTGGAACGTAGTGCAACGATTGAGAAGCGAATGTTGACAATCATTACACAAAAGTTAGACTAATGCAAATTTAACGTAAATAAAACGCCAAATAATCTTTACTATCTCAGAAAGACGGATAAAGAGATGATCTGATTAGAAACTAAGAGTTGTAGTAAAATTTGGACAATAAGCAGAATATTAAAAATTTAAACTTTTAATAAAGAATGATTTCACAAAAGTGCCATTATATGTCGTTCTAAAAGCGTCATTGGGAAAAATTAAGTTATTTTTGTCAATAGTTTTTTTTTTTAGTGTTTATGAAAACATTTTGCTTATTTTGTTAAAGTAAATTCATAAAAATTTTCAAAAAACATTACTTTTATAGTTATTGAGGTAGTTTAATTTTCCAAATAGGCGTTTCTTAGGTGTTATAATTAAAACATTTTATTTTCTTTTAATTATGTGCATCAATCTAGGTTTCTGGTAATTGCTGCATATTTGAAAATTATTGTATTACACGAAGTAGGTCATAAAAATGAATGCATTATATTATCATAACCAGTTTCCCACTAAATGAGCAAAATGATAATATGTTTTGTATCTATATAAGATGTATGTTGAAACACAAATGCATAATTAATATTGTAAAATCCAAGATCTCAAAACCCATAAAAGTAATTTTTTTAAATTACTATGAATTTGTTGTAACAGAACAAGCAACTTTTTGCATTTTAAGGTAGTATTTGCAATTATTTGTTAAGGTATTATTGTTATACATATAGTAATATTAATTAGTCGTCATAAAGATATCAGAAACTTTTGTCGTAGTGACGTAATAAAAAACAAGTAGTGTTGAAAAAAAAGTTTTAGTTGAATTTTACATAATATCTAATAAGTATCGTAACCTTTTGAAAATATTGAATATGACGAACCTACAACGTAAATAAGACGTTGTTGTTTTCACTTAATGGCATAATTAATGAAGTAATCATTAAATATGACGTACCTACGACGTAAATAAGACGTCGTTGTTTTCACTTAACGGCATAATTTTGAAGTAATAATTAAATATGACGTATCTTCAACGTAAATATGATGTCGTTGCTTTTATTTAACAGCATAAAATTTACTGTATCTATTTATTATCAAAATATCTCAAAAGATTCTAGTACTAAGTGGATTTTCGGATCCAATCATCAATCGGTTGAGTTGATTTCATTGTTATTATTACTTTGAATTTGCCTAAATAATTTGACGTCAGTATACGACGGCAATAGTACGTCTTGTTTTGACGTAAAATTCAAAATTACTCAAAAACGGTAGAATCTGTATAAAATTATTTCTAATTTTTTTTGTTTTTGAAAGTGATGTACATATTACGTCAAATAGACGTTGTTTTACACTCCTCCGTGTATTCAATGCAATAAAGCTAATAATAATCTTTAGGAGCACATTACATTAACAAAGAATAGTCGATTTCAAATTAAAAGTAACGTAATCAAGTAAGGGTAATACTGACTATAATTGCTCAATCACTCAATACTAATATTTTCTCTTTTTGTTGTCGAATCCAATTTTTTTTATATCCCAGCTAGCTCATTTTCAACCACTTAGCACATGATACAAAAATTCCATTCTTTCAAATCTTCTATTCAAAAAATCTTTTACATAAATTCGAATGAAACAAAATAAATCAAAATGTCAAACAAAAAAATGTCAACTACTATTAATCAATTTTTAAGTTAAGTTTTTAATAAAAAAACACAACAACTCCAAATAAAAAACTTATCTGAAAAATTATATCCTCCTTGTCTCCATCCAGATGGCCTCTTCTTCTTTTGCAAATCCAGCGCTTCCAGACCGTTTAAAAATAAACTCCCTTCCAACCACGTCACCTCCTTACTCTTCAAGAAAAAAAAAGATCAGCCGTCACTTCCTTTTCCCTCCAACTTGGGGTTAGTCCAACTTTCAAAAAAAAACAATCAGTACTTTATTGCTTCTTGCCTCAATTATTCGTAAATGTAATCCGCTCAACTTTGCTTTTTATATCACTTTTTCCATCCATCAACCATACCTCCATTTCTTATTCCATCATTTTAACTTAATCACTCAATTCGTTCCAAATTATATCTTTATCAATAAAAAAAAATATTTCGTTTTAAATTATTTTTCTTTATTTTAACTTGTTTATAATTTTGTTACTAACTAACTCTAAAAATTTATTTTAAACCTATTTGATTCCTTAATAATCATCAATCTTCTCCATCTCGCATGCCATCTAACGTTAATTTTTCCTATCACTTCCGCAGCCAACGTTACACACAAATGTTGCTGCACCACCTCAATTAACTTTAACAATGGTAAGTTATTTAATTACGTTTTTAAGGTTCTTTATAGAAGATTAGATTCCTATCTTATTGAAGAACTTCAAACACTTAACTAAAATTATCTTGTTAGTAAAAATAAGCTTTATCTAAAACATAATAAATTTAATCATAACAATACGTGTTAAAAATGTCAAGCTATCCCAAAGTAATGATGTTTTATTAACATAATTTGTTTTAATTTTGTTTAAAATGTTACATTAGTATCTATGGTATTATGCGTTCAATACGTTGAAGATTTTTCAAATCAAATAATTGTTCCAGGATGATGATCTCTGAATCCCTGTATTGGAAAGTGGGATTTCAAAACCAAACTACAAAAATTCAGTATTTGGCAACGTTTCTCTTTTGCTGGTGGGTGTTCCTTCGGTCCAGTGTTCAAAGTGGTGAGTCTGTGGTATCGTGTATTTAAAAAATATATAATTTCTACAGAATGGTCATTTTAAAACTAGTCCGAAGAAGCATCCACCAGTAAAAGAGTGGGAAGCATTGCCAAATACTGGATTTTTGTAGTTTGGTTTCGAATTCTCTCCTTCTCTTAAAAGGGTCTAGTGACCATCACCATCATCATCATTTTTATAACTCCTCTTGAAGGAAAAAAATACAACTTTTTTTTAAATGCTCTCAGCATCCAGTTTGTAATTAATATTCCTTCAATAAATTTGCTTTAATAATTTTCTTCGGTAGGTATATGACGCAAATACGACGTCACGTTCCGACGTAACTATACATTTAATACATTATTAATACTTAAAATACTATAATTTATTAATCGGTTAAGAAGTTTCCGACAAAACCAAATGTTTATTCTCTTAAAAATTAAACGAGATTCAAGTGTGGTAAGAAATAGTTATGTACTAATTGTGTTAGTTTTTTCTTTGTGACGTATGAAGCAGAGGTCTCTCAGACTTTAAGTAGTTTTAAAAAATCACATACTCGCCACTTCAGTATAAGACGTTGTTGCTTTTAATGCTACAAAGCTTGTTTTTAACAGATGAATATTCTTGTAGGAATTCCTTCTGGTGGTGGGATTAAATCAATCACCACTGTCTTGATTTCAATTTGTGACGTTTCTTTCGAATCTATAAGCTTTATTAAGACTTCTTAAAATTAGAGACTGAAAATCACATCTAACATTGAAATTCACTCCCTAATTACAAGAAGCCTTGATGAAGCTTGCATAAGTGAGCGAAACGTCGGCAAATTAAAACCAAAGTAGTGGTCTTTGATTTTGTTTCTGTACCTGAAGAATATTTAGTCATTCAATATTAGAGGATTTAATACATTTAACACGATTGCTTGCTTTTAAAGCTAATAAGGATTTTTGTCTGTTTGAATCTTGTGTATGTCCTTACGAGTTCAATGCATTAATGTTTTATGGACGTCGATTTTATGTTACTTTCAAAAATTGCAATAGTTTAATTTGTTAAGCTACCAAAAATTTAATCAGTCGATTAATCTCAAATTGCTAGTCTTTTTTCTTGCATCTACTTCATAAATAATTATTATGACATGATTTGATGACAATATGGACGTCATGTTCAGAAGAATCGTAACTATGAAATTTAAGAATTAATTCATTTTTTTTAATTAAAGAATCATATCTGCAATGAGAAAAGAAAATACAAAATCATCAAACCAATAAAGTTGCAAATAAAAAGCGCACAGAAAAAGCGAAAAATTATATCCAAATATACTTAAATTTTATTACAGTTATTTTTCAAAAATAAATATAAAATTTGATAGAGTCGCATCGTAATTAAGTAATACTTAAGTATTAAGTAAATAGTCAAAAATCTGAGTGGTATTTTTTTAAGAATCGCCCAATTAGAAAATTTTCAGAAATTGTTAAACTTAATTTAAATTAAGTTAATCCAACGTAACTCGCCTAATTTTAAGAAGTAATCATTTAGCACATCCGCCGCTGTACGTTTTTTTGCTATAATTTCAACAATTGTCATAATTTTACCCAATTATATTTTTGAGCAATACGAGTAAAAAAAATTTGGACGCGATGCATTTGAATGCGTTTTTGACAAAAGCGATGCACATTTGAATATATAAAAATGGGCGCAATATAAAGCTCACCTGAATGCAATCTTTTAAATTATTTTTTTATTTTCTTCTAAAATGATTTGCTTTGAAGTTTCCCGAAAGTATTTTTGCGGGCAAAGTTTTCGCGGAAAACGCATCTTTCAAGTTAACTCGTACATCTAAGAGATTAAATTTTTTTCGATCCTTTGTAAACCATGCAAGAGAAAAAAAAATTTCCGAAAGCCAAAGTCAATTTTTTAATTTTATTAAAATTTTTGGTGTAAGGGTTTAGTTAAAATTAATTCGAGTGAAAATGATCGTACCTTTAGATTGGTGGCGGCCTGTCAGGTGGCATAATCGGTCGCGTGGAAATACGTGCTGGTGGTGGGTGCTGATAGTAGTAAAAGGATTCGTCCGCTGCTGCTGAATACGCGTCGCAAACTGAACTCTTTATCAGTTAAACTTGTATCTGGAAGGACTATTAATGGCACCTGCGCTTCTCACCTTATCAACGTATTTGTTTCGTCATTTAGTCGACCAATTTTCCAGTTATTTTAAGTACGATTACAAAAAATAAGCTTTCGTCAATACGACACGACGTTGACGCTAAAAATAATTACCCATCGATGTTTTCAGTTTAAAGTGAATGGAGCAAATTCGTTAACAAAGTTATACTTTATTTTAATTAAAAATTTTAACAAAAAAACTGAAAAACAAAGCACTTTTAAATTTTGTCATAAGCGGACGAACTTAAGATACCTTACAGTTTAAAATAAACTGAAAAATACGTTTGTAGTAAGATAAATAAAAATGTTTTATTCAATCAAGCTTCAAGTCGAGAGTATGAAAAGGCAAGTTTACTCAACCTAATACGGGATACTTTAGGTTTGGTGGTAGAAAAAATACTTAAAGTAGTATTACTACTGTAAAAGTGCATGTAGACAATCCATAAACATTCTTCCATTGTACCCCAATTGGATTTTCAAATCAAGAAATAGATTTTGGAATTAGACGTCTTTTTTTTAAAGTGCAACTATCCCATTTTAGGAACACATACAGGTAAAATGGGATACTACTATCCCATTTTAGGAACACATACAGGTAAAATGGGATACTACGTATCTTTAAAATGGGATAGGAATTTTAAGTTGCCGTGAATGCCAGAAAAAAACAAAGGTAAAACAGAACATACATAAAAGATATAAACATACTCATTAAAAAAAGTTTTTATTTAAAATATACAAATATCTAAAAATATAAAACAACAAACCTCATTCAAAAACTAATCTAAGTAAAAAAAACAGGAAGAAAAATCATTTTTTGTTGCACTAATAGCACAAGAAATCTAAATCATCTTCTTCGGCCCCTACTATTCCCACAGTAGAAGCACTCTGGATCATCATTAGATGAGCTGCTATCATCAGAGCTTTCCTTTATGTTGAGTTTTTAATTACTGTATGTTTTTGTTTAGTTTTTCCCAATTTTGATTTTACAATGGGACGTTTTGTTGGTTGTTTGTGACGTTTTGCATTTTGACTTTCGTTCAGGTCGTCCTTATAAGGGGTGCTAGTTAACATTACTACTTTTCCCGTCTGCGCTTTTTGCAAGTGGTCGATCATTTTTTGACAACTTTTGGATAAGGCCGAATTAGTTCCGGTGAATAGTAGAGTAGTTGTTCCTCTCCATCGCTCTCAGAAGCATTATTGGTAGATGCCCTCGAGGTCGAAGGTTGAGGAGTTTCAGAGCGGGTTGGATTAATTTTTAAGTTTTTTTTCTGTTTCTCCTGTTTCTGCGGTGTTCCAGATTGGGGCGTCTCAAGGGGCGTCTCTTGTCGGACTTTCTCATCATCGTGCAGCAGCAAACATGTCTTCAGTAAAGACATTGCGATCGATTGGATATATTGCAGTCTTTCTCAATCCATTTATGGCATTTGTGGGTGTAGCGGCCCTTACGTAGGATTTCCCAAATAATTCCCCAATTTGATAAATGCTGACAACTTTCCCAGGATGATTGCGTAAAAAGGTCTCAACTTCTTGAGTATAGAAAGTGGAAAGGGGATACATAAATAAAACATCTAATGACTGCATCCTGTGACTGCAGTGAGGTGGTAAACATAACATGGAAACACCATGTTCTCGAGCTTTCTGTATAACAGGCATATTCTGTGTATGAGTTTTATGCCCATCCAGAATCAATAAAGTAGGATTCTCCTTGAATGAACCGAAAAATGCTAAAAGTTATCGAACCACTTTTCAAATAAGTGAAGTTGCATCTATCCTGATGGATGACAGGTAGCTAGTGTTTCGGAAGGTGCACCATGTAAAAACTCTGGTTTCATGCGCATACGCGGGAATATTATCATAGGTGGTATGTATCCACCTGCAACATTCATACAAATAGCTGCTGCGCATAGAGTGCCAAGCTCCGCTGAAGTTAGGATACCAACTTGCTTGCGCCCTTTTAATGCAATTACTTTGGAAGGACGTCCTTGGACCGTAGTGATCCCCTTCTCATCGATATTGTATACTCTGGATGGTGGAAACTGATATCGCTTTTGTATAAGTTCTAATAGGTCGAAAAACATGCCAACATTAGTTTTGTTAAAACTTCTAGCTCTTGCGGCAGAAGTGACTTCTAGAGTTTGAAAAGAAAGATGGTGTCTTTGAAGGAAATTTGTCAGCCAATGCCTACCAGCGATTTTCTTATCCACATTGAAATAATGTTTTATGTTATTTTTTTCAGCAAACTGGAAAGCCAAACTTCGGATTGAATTGGAAGTTAAAACAAACATCATAGTTTCCATATTTGTGGTATAGTTAACCAGTTGGAGTTCTTTTTCTTCCGTGAAGGTATTTGTTCTACTTCCTAGACCTTTTTCTGGACCTTTTCTCATTTTGTTAGTCTCTTTGGCGCGGCGTTCAAGTGTAGTTTCGGGGCAGGTAGTGGCAGCTTTTAAATAACTACACTGTTCAGTTGAAACCATTTCTATAGCCTTTGTCATATTCTCTTCACTCCATTCTTGACGTTGGGTACTCCTCCGGCGAATGTTTGGCATTTTTTATGAACTGTAGGTACCTATTTGTGTTGTAAGAACAGAAAGATTTAGAAATGGTACATTAATAAAGTTTACGAGGTAAAATGGGATATCCCATTTAGTATCCCGTTTTACCCATCCTGATAAGTCGGCGTTAAACGTTTTTTTTTTTAAATCATAACCTTAAAATCAAACACATAACCGCCATAGCCCAACTATCCTCGCATGCTTAGGCAATTTGTAAAAAAAAACAGCCTTATTTTTACAATAATTGTGCATGTAATTCTTACTATTAGACGCAACAAATATTACATCAGAATACTCAGATAGGATCCAAATTTGGCAGATGTTTTTATGGCGTTACAGTGTTTCAACATTTATATCTTTGACTATAGAATAACAAAATTTTTGTCAAATAATAATTGTTAAAATTCGTGCCGTTATTAAATATTTTCATATTAAGAGTTTATGCCCAAAAGAAATAAAAACTGAGGTAGATGGCACATTGCGTGAATCTTCACCTTCGTACTCCACGATTGAAACTTGGGTTGCAAACTTTAAACGTGGTCACAACAGCACAGAAGATGTGCCGCGTTCAGGAAGACCAAAAACAGCCACTACAACAGAAATTGTTCAAAAAAGTCCATAAAGATGTGTAGATTGACCGGCAATTGAAAGTGATGGAGATAGCGGATACTGTGGGCATTTAAACAGAGCGATCATATTATATCTTAAAACAAGTTTTAGAGATGATAAAGTTATTCGCGTGATGGGTACCGCGACTACTCACACTGAAGCAAAAGCTGACGTGCAATATTGTTTCAGGAGAGTGTTTAGACTTGTTTATACGCAATACAGAAAACTTTTTGAGACGATTTATTACAATGGATGAGACGTGGATTCACCACTATACACCAAAACAGTGGACTGCTAAAGGAGAACCTGCTCCGATAAAGCCCAAAACGCCAAATGGCCGGAAAAGTTATAGCATCGGTTTTTTGATTATCTTAAAAAGGGTGAAACAATGAACGGATCATACTATGCAAACCTACTTGTTAAGCTAAAAGACAAGATTCAAGAAAACGACCCGTATTAACAAAGAAAATAATTTTGTTTCTCCAGGATGATGCACCCTGCCACAAATTAGTTATTGCTATAGCAAAAAATTAATGAGTTACGGTTTGAATTGGTACCCTATGCCCCTACTTGCCTGATTTAGCTACCTCGGATTTTATTTGATTTCCAAACTCAAAAAAAAATTTATGCAGGAAAGAAGTACGAGTCCAATGAAGATATGATTGCTGCCACAAATGTGTATTTTGACTATTTGATTAGAGGCTTATAAGAATGGAATAAGAGCACTTGAACACAGGTGGGCCAAGTGCATTGAACTTGACGGGAATTACGTTGAAAAATAAAATTAATATTAATGCGATATTCTTTTGTTTTCTTAACTAGGCCGGAAACTTTTCAATTTATTCTCGTATGTGTAATCTGTAAATTCAAACTTTTCTTGTCTTAACAGAACATCAAGTAAAAATTACAAACTTATTATATAATCTTTTTAATTCAAGACATTACTTAATTTAAAACACGCAAATATGTTAACAATTTAGTCCGTTCTTGGTATACTAAGATGAACACTTAATTTAATGTTAAAACAAAAACGTTTTTCGAAATTGGACCGTTTCGAAAAGGTAACCGTAGTTGCCAACGTTTCGCCATCTTCATCAGTGTAAGAAACTTGAAACATACAAAAGACATCTAAAAGTGTAGTAGTCAACCAAGCCAGATTCTTGATTAAATATACATAATAATATACATCATCCATATTTCTCAAGACGAAATCATTTGTGCTGTAGAATTGTCGATTAGAACTCTTCCTCGTCATATTGATTGTCCAATTCGAATTCAGACTACAAAAATTTTGCAATCAGCTAAAGTTTCCAAAACAAACATTTTTATGTCAGAAAAAACAGCTTTACAAGATCTTGAACCCCGACATCACTATTCTTCTAGAGGATAAAGGTGACGCTACAGTTATCCTGGATACGGCCACTTACGTAGATAAGTGTAATTCCGTGTTATCAGAAGATACTTAAAGACTGAGGGCGAAAAAACATTAACATTGAAAAACTTGCATAACTTTTATACCATATAATTTTTTACAAAATGTTGATATAGTAGGCTTTGAAATAGTTTTCAGAATATGTCGTCAAATTTTTATTTTTATTTGAGTCAAATTGTGTTCACAATGGCAAAAGTAGTGGAAGTACATAGATTAATCATTAAAAAATTTGTTGAGAATCCACAATGGTCAGTCGTTCGCATTGCAAAGGAGGCAGAAGTTTGCAGGCAAGTGGCAGCAAAAGTCATCAAACGGTACAAGGAAGACCTTACCATAACACGGAAACCGGGAAGTGGACGACTAGAGGGTTTTCATTCACCAAAAAGGTGCAAAGGCAATATCTGCAATGGTTAAGAATCCGCTGATATCGAACCGGAAATTAGCTGCAAAAGTTGACTTGTCGGAAAAGACAATTCGAAAAATTAAAAAAAAAGTGGATTTAAGTCCTACAAAGTTCAAACAACTCCAGATTGTAATGCGGAGAAAAACATTGAAGCCAAGAAACGAGCCAGAAAGTTGAGAGCTGATTTTTTCCAAAAACGTCAATTTTGCGTGATGGACGATGAGACTTACGTCCTCGCCGATTTTTCTCAACTACCTGGTCAGGAGTTTTATGTTTCCTGTGGACGAGGAAATGTTCCTAAGAAGTTTAGAACTAAAATAAAGTCTAAGTTCCCAAAAAAATATCTCGTTTGGCGGGCGATTTGTAGCTGCGGTGAAAGAAGCCAATCTTTCATAACAAATGGAACAATATTTACACGAAGGAGTGTCTCCAAAAAAGATTGCGGCCTTTTCTTAGTAAACATAAGGTATCCACATTTTTTGGTCGGATTTAGCTTCGTGTCATTACAGTAAGCAGACAAAAAATGGTACGAAGAAAATCATGTCGATTTTGTACCCAGGGAGGCTAACCCATCAAATTGCCCTGAGCTTCGCCCAATCGAGCGGTACTGGGCTTTGGTAAAAAGAAGCTTGTAGCAGACAAAAAGGCTACAAAATCGATTGAAAGTTTTAGAAAATGTGAACCGTAGCGACCAAGAAAGTGTCGAGCACCACCATAAAAGCCATGATGGAGACCATTCCCGACAAGCTCAAAATTTTTTATGACGATAAGTCTGATTGATTTTTTGTTTTTCTTAATTTTTATATAATAAATAACCTATCCAAAACTAATTTTTTTTTGAAAATTTATTTAGCGGTTTAATAGTTATGCAAGTTTTTCAATGTTAATGTTTTTTCGCCCTCAGTCCTTATAAGCGTTTACGACGTAACCCCACTCCTAGATTGAACGCAAAGTTATTCAAATTATCAAATTTTCTAATCTAGCTCTTGAGACGCAGAGACGACTTGTCCCTTCTACTTCAAAAGCTCCTCGTCTATATGGTTTTCCTAAAATTTACAAACAAGGTGTACTCTCTACAATTCAAGCTCCTACTTAGAAGTTTGTAGGTAAAACACCTTCCCACATTTTAAACTTTCGCCATTTTATTCAACGTGTAGATGGAAAATCACAATGATCTCCTTGTTCATTTTGATGTTGCTTCATTGTTTACAAAAGTTCCCGTCAAAGATTCTCTCGCAATCATCGAACAAATGTTTTCTCAACATAATAAAAATGTAGGATTGATATCGCTCATACAAAAGTGTCTTCGTCCACTTATTTTTAATTCCGCAATAACTTTTACAAACAATTTTCTGGTGCTGCTATGAGAGATCCCATAACTGCACCAAAAAAATCTCCTGTTGTCGCAACCATTTTTATGGAAATCTTTGAAACCATTGTCTTGAAACTTTGCCTAAACCGTATGGTTTAGGTATGTTGATGATACTTATATCATATGGCAACATGGTCGCCCTTTTTTAGATACGTTTCTTGACCATCTCAGTAAACAACATACTGACATCAACTCAGCCATCCCAACAAAATTACAGACTTATTAATCTTTTAAATAATTTTGCTAAAATATTTAAAGCTGTATTTTTAAATCAAATTTATCCTTTAGTGAAACGACGCATAATTTTACTTCAACATGGGTTTACTACAGGTAGATCAACAATTTCTAACTAGGCAGTATTTTAAACAATCGATATCTGAAATTGTAGACCGCTGAGGTCAAGTTGATGTAATCTACACTGACTTTGTAAGGTGTTTGGTCGTATAGATCTTTTATCTTAGCTAATAAATTACATTTACTTAATTTTCATCAATCATTAATTAATCTGCTGTTATCATATTTAAATGATCGTGAACAGTTTGTCAGATATGGTAATTCTTCTTCTGCATTATATAAAACTTTATCTGGTGTACCACAAGGATCCATTTTAGGCCCTCTAATTTTTTATTATTCATAAACGATCTTCCATCTTACATTAATCTATGAAACTTCTATTTGCTGATTTTATCTTGAGATTTGTTTGCCACAAGCTTGTCAGCTTCTTCGAGATTGCTTTAATTGTTTATTGCAATAGTGTGCTTCAAATAAACTTTGTTTAATCATAGAAAGATGTTCAGTCATTTTATTCACTTTGAAGCAAAATATTATCAATTACGATTACAACGTTGATGAAGTTTTGTTAAAAAGGAAAAACACATTACAAATAGAGCTTTTAGAAACTACGGATTTATAGTCAGGAATTGTTATGGATTTTATAAAGACTGTTTAATTACCTCATCTGGTTAAATATATATTAGAGTATGGGTCGTTAATATGGTACCCACATTACGAATGTCAGAAGACTTCTCTAGAGGCTGTACAAGGAAAATTATTGAAGTTTTTATCATTTCTGGAAGGTGGAGTTTATCCGCTGAGGAATTTTGAACATTTGACACAATTGAGGAAACACAACTTTACGTTGCTACAAAATCGCAGGATTATAACAGCTATTCAGTTTTTGGATAATCTTCTTAATAACGGAGTAAACTGTCCATGGTTGCTGTCGAGAATAAATTTTTCGGTACCGAGAATCAACGCACGACAAGCTACTACTGTTTATATTAGCAATCATAGAACTAATATTCCAGCTAATGCACCGATTTTGGTAGTGTGCAGCGCGTATAACAATGTACCAGATCAAGTAGTTGACATTAATATAGACAAGATTGTTAGTATTTGTAATAGAGCAAGTTTCAGTTAGATATTTGGTATTTTAGTTTTAATTGTTATCTTAAATTGTTACAACTATTAATTTTCATTTATTATTATTATTATTTTTTATCATACGATTAATCATCACATAGTTCACAAACTATGGTTCTTGTAGTTGGAAATACCTGGTGTACACCGTACACCTAGAGTATTTCTTTTCTTCTTTGATGTTGGATTGCATCTTGTATCATAGTACTCTAAGTACTACGTGCGCAGTACTCAGAATAACTGCCTTTTGCATGCTGATGAGGTTGTGTTTTTCAGGGATTTCTTTAATTATATTATTGGTGGCATTGAATATTAGACCTGTTGCTTCAATTACAACAGGCACAACTTTCGCTTTATTTTCCAGAGTCTCTGAATTTCAATTTGAAGGTCTTTGTATTTCAATATTTTTTCTGCTTCTTTCTGTGTTACGTTATGATCTGATGGTCTATCAGTATGCATTTGATCTGCTTCTTATCTTTTAGTATGATGTCAGGCTTGTTAGCTTTGATAGTCCTGTCAGTTTGTACTTGTGTATCCCATAGGATGGTAATGTCGGGAGATCAATTACAGTATTTGGGGTCTTTACCAGATTTCATGAGCTTCACCCCCATGTAGCTCGTGGCTATCGCCTGTTCCTGACACTCAGTAATCAAGGACTCTGTTTTAGCTTTTAAATTAGCACGTCTGAGCCACTTCCATGTAATGACACTATTGATTGTTTATTTTTCTGTTTTTATTAATATTTGGCCATGCATTGCTTTCTGCTTCCATTTCTGTTTTTGTTCTACCCTTGACCTTTCCTTCATTCTTTCTTTTACTAGTTTTACTCTATTTGTTTCAGGTTCATTTTTATTCGTGTCTTCTATTCTGTCTAGTCTGTTGCATTCCTGTTCTTTAGTTCCAGGTTGGTTATGTATTTGTCTGTATACCATACCAAGATATATAGTATGACTGGTTTCCACACTCATCATTCCCCTTCTTCCTTTCTCCTAATGTATAATCTATCCACATCTGCTCTAGGGTGGAGGTCTTTATGTCTACCTTTCTAAGTTCTGTTATAGTCCATTTTAATATTCCAAAACCATACTGGATTACAGGTACTGCAAGCGAAGTAAGTGCAGTTATTTTATTCTTGGCCCTTAGTTCAGTTTTCAGAATTTCACAAACTTTGTTATTATTATTATTATCTCGTATAATTTAAGACTCATATGCATTTCTATAAGCTTTATGCCTTAAAATTTCGTAACGAATAACTTCTTCAAGTTTGGTAACTTATTTAATTAACATCCTGTATGTAAGTAAAATGTGTGTCTTGGGACATCTCGTGTAAACATTGACACGTATGAATAGTATAAACTAAGAAAAATGCCAACAGTTAACTGTAACCGCTATCTAAGCGATAGCTTTAATGCTTGTAACACACGTTGCCGATAAAGCCAAGATAACTTGTACAGAAGTACACACACAACAAAAGAACATCTGATGCAGCATTTCGCTCTTATTGTGAGCTCAAGACGGCGGTTGGTTTTTTAAGCTCTCGTGGAGCAATGAACATAAGTAAAATGTGTGCCTTGCGACATCTCGTGTAAACATTGACACGTATGAATAGTATAAACTAAGAAAAATGCTAACAGTTAACTGTAACGACATGTGTGTGTTAAAGTGCAAAGCGCTATCTAAGTGATAACTTTAATGCTTGTAACACACGTTGCCGATAAAGCCTGTATTAACAACAACAAGCCTATTTAAAAAACCGTAAAAAAAAGTTGACGGAAAGGAAAAGCTGCAAAAAAAAAGCCAGCGGCAAAAAAATCCGTCAAAAAAATCGCATAAAGTAGACGTTAAAGGTAGATTATCTGTTGGCCGATTGTCGGCCGGTGGGTTATTTGCTTGTCTTACCATTAATAGTAGCTGACAAAGTTCCAATACTTAACTTCATTTATGCTAATAATGCATTTGCCATTGCATTGTGTTTGTTGGGAATATTCTAGTGAATTCAACTATTGTTATGATATACATTTTTATGAGCATCGTCCGCAGCTTTCTTTATCCGTAAGCTTTTTTCCAAGACTTTTATACTCCAACTTTTTATACCACGGCTTTTTGTTCTTTGGTTATTTTTCGGAAGCGTTTTTATCCGCTGCATTTTATACCCGGCTTTTTTTTCTAGATTTGCAAATAACAGATACACTAAATTTTACCAGACTAATAGATATTAAAGATGAATTTCAACTTTATTTATTCTTTTAATTTTTCTAACACTTTCAAAGAATGTTCTATTTCTTAACGGACTTGTCACTTAGAAATCCAACGGTGAATTATGTCATTTGGTGCATCGCACACCCACTCATACTGACAGATACACCCTCCTCAAAAAAGTATGTTGTTGAATCTCTAGTTTTTTTAGCATTTTCTATATGTCAACTCAACAATTTCAATTTGGAGCTACGTCATCTAACTAATACTCTCATTGCAAAATCTCACAAGTTTTACCTTCCCTAAGGATAAGTTTCTAAGTCTTTCTTCTCAAGGTGTATATCGTATTCCTTGTTCATGAGGTTTAGTGTACCAGGTGTCTGTTTAAGAAAAGTAACCCGCTGTATCTCAGAAACTATTTATCGTACAACTTAGAAAAAAAAATCTGTAAGTGTAACAAAGTAGGATAAAAAGAACTGCATAATTTCCAGTAGTTTCTTTAGGCAGACCTTTTAAATTGCCTAGCAAAAATCTATCGAATTGAACCATCGCGCCAGCGGTGGCCAGTTTACTAAACTGGAGCTTTTACCGCTAGGCTATGCTCTCACTTTTCAATAATTAAATAGCACGATAAAAGTTTATTAAAATTCAATACTTTTATGTGCCAAGTTTTTTTCAATTAAAATTTATAAACTGGGACACTGAAAATCTCTTAGGGTTATTAACTATAGAAAAATTTGTGTTACGTTTAGTAGGTTGCTTTCAATAGAGGTCAGTTTTATTAATTATTGATTTAAATTTCAAAAACAATGTGTTTTCCATTTACATCCAATTTTTTTTAGACAGTGGTGGTACCAAACAAACACCTCGGTTTTGACATCTAGGCAAAACTGTGAAGTGAGAGACAAGCATCAAAAATTAACCTCTCACGACTGTAGTCAAGCAGACAAGTAACATCCAGCATCTCTCGTTACACTTCGATTAGCGATTCTTAACGTCATAGAAGAGGAAGAAATCTAGAAGAGATATAATTGTTGCAAAAGAATAACAGATCATAAATATAATATTGGTACAATTGATCTTTTCGGTATTGCACATTGAAAATACGTACAAACGTGAGGAGATGTGTGAATGCTGTACTTTAGTTGGAGTTGTATTAATTGGTTAATGTACTGTTGACGGTAAAATAAATGATTGCTTTTTAGTGGTATTCGTCGGGAAAAAAAATAGTGTGCTGTATCCTTCTTGCCTTTAAAACTGAGGAACAGAAGCCGAAATAGAATAAATTTTTGGATTTTGGTTTCAACCAAGTCAATTAATGTGGAGTAAGTCCTTCCTCATCCAGTCATAGTATGTACTGGTCTATCAATTCAACCCTTCTTCACCATTTTTCACTCCATACTTTGCGTTTGCGGTAACTCCATTTACACCCAGATAAACGTATCGCAATTTATTGATGAATTTGGTCATTTCTGCGTCATCCACTCACTCATGTAACCAAAAACAAATCTGCCGACTACCGTTTATAAACCTGAACCACCTAATTACTTTCCACCTAAATATTCAAAAACTTAACCGATTTTGTTTTGGTTGAATAAAGCTTAAATAATCTCAGAAGTTAGTATTAGTATAACTCCATAGTTCATTTTTGTTTAATAATGGTTATTTATTGTACAAGTGTTTTATCCATGCAAGAATGTTTAAACGTTAGTGCGATTGCACGAATGGGGGCTAATCAGTGATGGAGTTCTCTTCTCAAGAAAAAGTATTCGCGCTATCAATGTGGACTAAGTATTTAATAATGAAGTCTACAACAAAATATATACTTGTCAAAGTACTGCAAATTGACAGTTTTCCTTAAAAGTGTTTCCAAAAAATATTAAGTAAAAAAATCAAAAGTGTTGAAATTAAAACACATTAGGTGCACCTGAAGAACAATATTTGATAGTTAATGGAAACTTTTACTCTTATTTTAGGTTGGACCTATAATGAAAGTTGCAGATGGACTCGAATTAATAACGTTAAAAATTTTGACATACAAGACATAGGCTTATATCTGTTAGTATCAATGCTGTTATTCAAAAATGATTTAGTGTCAGTGCTGTGAGCTTGTCTAAGGAATACATTTTGCTTCGTTCAAAGGTGTTTCCAGACTACAGAAGGAAGATGTACACTCATGAAATTTAAAACTTGGACACCACAATTTCTGTAAACAAAAGTTTGCACATTGTGAAGAGGGCTTAAGGGTATCATTTACAATTCTAACAGCAGGTAGTCTCAGCAGGGGTTATTTTATAGACGGACTGTAGAATGAATCATTACACTAAGCACGTTTTAGAAAATAGGTAATTTACGTTGCTTACTTAATTTTTTCTTTAAAGAATATATTTGAAGGTATCGCTAATTAAACACCATAGCTCGATTAATTATCGAATCAAAATTTTGTTTAGGAAATGTTTACAAAATAAAATTAGAAATAATTTTGATTTAAAAACGTCTACAAGCAATAACTTTTAAATTAAATCAAAAACTAAACATGGTTATTTGGGTTGACTGATTATTACTTATTTTTAAATAAATCTAACCTACTAATTATTGTAAGTTATTAAAAAAATCATTAAACTCTCTATTCATAATATTTAGTCCTTACAAAATGTATATTTTATGACGTTTCATTTTTTCTGTAGTTAATATAAAAAGTGAAAATAAAAACTAAGGCAATTCTTATTGTCAACGTATATATTTAGTTTTTGACAAGAATTTATTACATAATTATAATTAAGATACCAAGTTATAGTTTAAAATTAAATGAAAACGTTTTTTTTAAATAAAGGTATTACTATATAAATAAATATAAGAAATCAATAATGGGTGTGACCTCCATTATTATTGATACATTCTTGGAGGCGTCTGCTCATTGACGCTATCAAGGTATCAATATAATTAATATTAATCGTTTCCCATGCGGTATCAATGGCTGCAATTAGTGCATTACGGTTTACTGGTATAAAATTTGGCCCTTGTTGTCTTCGGATAACAGCAAGTATTCGAGCCCAAACATTTTCGATAATGTTAAAATCTGGGCTTTTGCTGGCCAGGGTAACAGCTCCAAGTTATTTGCTTGTATCCAGTTGCGCACAACCTGCGAAGTATAGGGTCATCATATCCCGATAGTTAATTATCAAATGTTCCAAGAAAATATGTGTAAATAGTAAATGGAATCTACTAACGTAACGTTAAGTCGTTAATTATAGTTACATAACTCTCCTTTTATAAGATATAGTTCATATTAATATGCTTATTGTAAAGCTTCGTACACACCTGAACAACAAACCGAGGAACAAACAGAACAACGAACCGAACGGCAATCGGAACATTAATTTGGACGGTGCTACGTACGAATTTAAGAACAGATTCGCAAGTCCTGATTGTTCCACGAACGGTTTGCGGCGTTCCCGCAACTTGTCGGTTTTTTCTCCGACATCAAAGAAAATGCGCGCAAATGCGTTTGCAGGTTTGGACGAATCTAAACAAAACGGCGAACAAACTTATGCGGGAGAATTAAATTATTTATTTTTGTTCTCCCTTTTGTGAATTTGTTGTGTTTTAGGTAATATTATGGAGTTGACAGAAGAAAAATTTTTTAAATTAATCAGTGTTAAAAATACAAGAAAAAAATGATGTCCCTATTAGCATCATTTAAGCCGGAAATTTCCAAAATAAAAAAAGCGATGTAAATTATAATTTTTTGCTGTTCTTTGTGCGTAAAAATTTGGTTGGCACTATCTTCTTGTTTTCCGCAATTTTCTCTTCTCAATAATAAATATACAGGGTGTCTCAGATAAGGGTGGCAATATTTCAAGGGTACATAGAGAAACTCCAGATTAGAGATTTGAGATAATAAATCTATGTCCGGAAATGCGTTGCTTCCGATATACAGGGCCTTGAAAAATTCAAAAATTAATATGTTTTGTCTGTATTTTGAAAACGCGTTGATCGATTTTCTTAAAATTTCCAGAGTATGTCAAGCAAAGTATTGGTCATATTTATGTGCCAATCCGACTCTTCTAAAAATTTCCAGGACCGGACTTTCGGTTTTTCTCACTTAGTTTTAAGAGAAAAATGTAGCACGCCACTGGTTTTCCAAATATTGGAATCATTTTTCACATTCCCAATCAATTTGGAAAAGAAACGCTCTCTTGTTTTTTTCTTCTCCGACGCGTCGTTTCCGCGAAAAAAAATAAAATCCATTTGGATGTCTTTCAAAGAGCTCATTATCGAAAAACTTCAGGTGACAATAAAAATGTAGTGAACAATGAATAATTGTCATGGCGACAACGAAAACAAAACTGAAAAAGCTCTCCTAAATTAAGTGCTCGAAATGATCTCCTTGCACCTGGACGCATCTTCTACATCTTTCAACCCAAGATAAACGAACTCGGGCAAAGACGCCAGGGTCGTTTCTAATAGTTTCACCGGCTATTACAATTCTTGCAACTAAATCTTCTTCTGATTGTACCGGAGTGGCATACACTATCTTTTCCATAGCACCCCAAAGATAAAAGTCCATGGGAGTCAGATCGGGTGACCTAGCTGGCCACGGTATGGGGCCACCCGGCCAATCCATTTATTCTGGTAGGTTTGATCGAGATAGTCTCTAACAGCACGTGCATAGTGCGCGGGGCAGCCATCTTGCTGGAACCATAAATCCCGCCGCAATTGTAAAGGAACGTCTTCAACTAGTTGAGGCAAAACTTCTTGAAGAAATGCGAGGTAGTTATTTCCGTTAAGTTTGGCAGGTAACAGATATGGTCCAATCAGGAAATTGCCCACAATACCTGTCCAAACATTCACCGAAAACTTTTGCTGGTACCCCCTTACAAACCGAGAGTGAGGGTTCTGCTCTGACCATTCATACTTCACGGGTTGTGCGCAATTGGATACGAGAAAATAACTTGGAACTGTTACTCTGGCCAGCAAAAAGCCCAGATTTTAACATTATCGAAAATGTTTGGGCTCGAATACTTGCTGTTATCCGAAGACAACAAGGGCCAAATTTTATACCAGTAAACCGTAATGCACTAATTGCAGCCATTGATACCGCATGGGAAACGATTAATATTAATTATATTGATACCTTGATAGCGTCAATGAGCAGACGCCTCCAAGAATGTATCAATAATAATGGAGGTCACACCCATTATTGATTTCTTATATTTATTTATATAGTAATACCTTTATTTAAAAAAAACGTTTTCATTTAATTTTAAACTATAACTTGGTATCTTAATTATAATTATGTAATAAATTCTTGTCAAAAACTAAATATATACGTTGACAATAAGAATTGCCTTAGTTTTTATTTTCACTTTTTATATTAACTACAGAAAAAAAGAAACGTCATAAAATATACATTTTGTAAGGACTAAATATTATGAATAGAGAGTTTAATGATTTTTTTAATAACTTACAATAATTAGTAGGTTAAATTTATTTAAAAATAAGTAATAATCAGTCAACCCAAATAACCATGTTTAGTTTTTGATTTAATTTAAAAGTTATTGCTTGTAGACGTTTTTTAAATCAAAATTATTTCTAATTTTATTTTGTAAACATTTCCTATACAAAATTTTGATTTGATAATTAATCGAGCTATGGTGTTTAATTAGCGATACCTTCAAATATATTCTTTAAAGAAAAAAATTTTAAATTTCATGAGTGTACTTACAATTAAAACTGTTGGAAATAATATATTAGCAAGGGAAACTTATACGGGCCACTGAATGAAAGGTTCATCAACAACTTTGCTAGCAAATAAGGTTGCTGACATCACAAATATTAAATGGTAGCGGTCTTTAACAATAGCAGAAAGTAACTTTATTCCACTAGTTGTTAAAATGATGGCTAATATCTACGCTTTATGAGTGTAGGTAAAGACGTTATAAAATATGATTGCGGATAAATGATTTTGTAGTTTTGTAGTGTTTTTTGCTACAACGCTTCCCTACCGTAGGTGACCTAAACCTTCGAGAGTAAAATTCTACAAAATCTGGCGCCCGATGTTATTTTATTTTCAATTACTGAACCAACAATGCGTAACAAATTATTTAAATACTTTATAACACAAAAATCCTCAGTTTTTGTTGTAAATTTAATTTTTAAAACTTTTTCGTTGTCTACACATGGAACGCTTGCATTTACATTCTTTATCACCTTACTAACGGCCAGTTTTTCTGTTTTTTTTTTAATTTTAGGGTTTATTGTTATTGTGATAATTGTTGTCGTAATTGCTTCCTTGGAAATTAACCGAAAGTTAACCTTAACCAGAGTTTGTAAAACTGCCTCTAATTGAGTTGTTTATTTTCAAAACATATTTTCAGTTTCGAATATTTCCTTATACTTATACAACCTACTACATCGTAAATCTCGTACATCATATGCTAACAAGTAAGTCAAACAAAATGTTACGATAATATTTGCTTCATTTAGAAAGTCTTTAATGTTAGAAATTAATTAACGATGTAATTAAATCTGAACACCGCAATAAATATGTAATTGCTAAAATTCGCGTGTGATAACATCAACGAAACATAGGTGGGTAATTTAATAAATTAAATCAAACATATTTTTACGAAATTTCATCGGAACACAATTCTCAACTCGAATTTAATTAACCTTTTTCCAGTATTAAAATAATCTGTTTATCTCATATATTGATTGTCTAGCAAATGGTTTGCTTGTTTCGCAACTAATTGTGGTGTTTTTGTCACTTTTAGTTTGTAAAGTTTCTCCTTAAAACTTTTAGTCGTTGAGTGCGACTTGTAGGTATCGATTCGATTTTTATTGTGCGTTGAAGTGATCGCTTAAGATTGGATGATTACTCGCTCAAATGTGGTTGCAGTAATAATAAGAACTTGAATACTTGCTCCTATTACAAGCGTTGATCGATCGATTTTACTATAAACTACCCTTTGCAGTTAACAAAAGTTGGTACAAAACAGATTTTTTGTTTAAATAAGTTTAGTTAAGCAGTGAAGTTGCTTACTAAATTTATTTATTTAAGTGGAAAGTGCGCAAATTGAATCTGAAAATGTTTAAGATCGAACGTAAAATGAATCAAAAATTAATTAATTAATAACAGTAGCTATGCAACCAAAGCCTCTAACTGATCGATTTATGGACCGGACTGTTTGACCTAACTTGACTTGAATGGAATGAATTACTTGAAGTAATTGTCGAGTGCAATGCGACTTCATTTATATGTGGTTGAGTAGGGCGGTGCTGAATCGACAATGTTGTTGCGATTATATTTCCTCTTGTCAGCGCATTGCTCGGGCATCCGCAGACATATCGTTTATAGTCTCTCATTTAATTTCACAATATTTTGCCAATAATTAAATTCCGGGCTACTGAAAAAAGTTTATGAACAAAATCAACTATGATCTTAGCAATAAAATATGTGAAGCAGCTAAAACGCTTAATATTCATGAGCATAAAACAGTCCAAAAACTTTGTAGTATTAAAAAAATTACCACTAAACTGAAACTAAAATAAACTAAACTAAAAATAGTTTCATGTTGCAAAATTCACTTACACTTAAGAAAGACAAAAGAATGGCTGGTAAAAATTTTGACTACAGTTTCCTTCAGAGATATCTTTTTAAGAATTGCTGTGATCCATACCTTCACGTAAATCAAAAAATATTACCCGTTAACGGGAAAACAAGGCAAATCTACATCCACCAAAAGAGGTCATAATGTAACCATCATGTTGTGCATGAAAGTCGCACGACTGTTTTGCAACCAAATGACTAGACGATGTCAACAGTCGCAGGATTGGCGTCAATTCTTTTTACATAATCAGTCGACTTGAAATTGCAAAAATGTTTTTGTGTGAGCGTTTATTCCTATAATAAAATATATTTCTTTCTTATATCGACTACCTTCCATCGATGATAACTGAGGTTCCTAATTGTCCCTGCAAAATTTATTTTATGTTACAGCTGAAAATTTATCAAAGCTATTTATGTCAAATTATGTAATTTACATTTACATTTACCTATTCGTAAAAATCAAGCTTTCTATCGCTTATCTGTAAGAAGAAGCGTTTCAGGAAAACAAATGTGACCTACATATAGAAGACCTGAACACCATACTGGAACAGAAACAAGAAGAAAAGAAAAAATACATTAAAAAAGAAATAATAAAATAGGTGTGACGGTTTTTTCTCCTCCGTGAATTTCATTTAATAAATTAGTTTTTGCTCTGTTCTACGCCTAGGGTATAGACAACTTAACTTGCGAAATTAATCGTTGGTTAAGAAGTGAAAAATTGGTTTGTATGTTAGCTTTATAAAATGTTTGGTCATTTTATTTCGCTAGGTGGCATTGAGTAAAGCATCCGTTTTTTTTTCTCTGCGTAAAAGGTAACAAATCTTCATTTTATTAAACAAAATCTTCAAATAATTTAATAACTGGTAGGAATCCTATTAAGGAGTAACGAGTTCTACCATGACTTGATGTTGCTCTTTTTTATCAAGGCTGGCGCAATTTGTCAATTGTTTTAGAACTACCACCTGTAGGCAAACTTACGGGCAAATTAAAACTACCTCCTAGAGGCAAAACTAGCCCATGAACAAAATCTTTGTTCATTAGTTCTTGTTATCTTTGGTGATATCTTTGAGATGTTAAAATCTTTAAGATTATGCAAATTACCTACATTGGAGCTGTTAGTTACTGATAATCAGGCGATATTCGACTTTGATTCCAGTCTATCACCTTTAGATACTAGCCAGATTTTGCTCTTTGTTTCGTCTTTTTAGGAATATACCTAGATATAAATAAAACGGTTCTCGTGGATTACGTATTCAGCCATTGCCGCATTATCTTTTTTTTTGAGAAATTGATATTTTTGGCAGATACTAGTTTATTTATCTGTGATACGATCTGCATTATTTACATTTTTTATTTGTTAACCACATTGTTATTATCTACTATTATATCTATATTTTGTGTAAGTAGAGCTGTAGCTCAAAGGGAACTCTGTAAAATTATATGTTTGTTCTGTTGTATCTTGAATCTCTACTGCTTGAGATTAATGACTACGACTCATAGGGTGGTGCCCTCGCTTTAGATGCGCTTTTTTATAACTGTTACATTTTTAAAGATTATTTACGTCCTTTCACTGACATAAACTACCGATAAGTGCACCTAATGAATATAATTTTTTTCTAAAATAAATTTGTCTACCACAACAAACTGTAACAAAGATATATTAGCTGTAGACTGTATGCGCTAAACACGTTATTTAAAAAAAAACAACACAACGACTATGAACTGGGACAAGACTAAAAATCAAATAGACTACATTACTTTTATCATCCAAAATTTTAATTCAAGATAGAACGTCCCTTAACAGATTTAAAAAGTAGTTTTCAATAACAAAAGATTCTTATGAAAAAAGTCAATAAATAAGAAGAAGGTTATTATTATTAAAAGGACTGTATATTTCTTCACGAGGTTTTGGCAAAGTCGCACTTACCATCCTCGGACTTCTTTGTTTAAGCTGCTGATCTACTTTGTGTCAGATTTGAACTGCTTTCTGTCTCGATCGTTGGAAGTTTATATTTACTTCTCGTTCTATGCTTTGACGTGCAGAACTGGTTTTCTGAAAGGTTGACAGCTTTTGCTGTAGGTGATGCCGTAAGTTTTCTTCTTCTGATGCTTTGTGTTGGCCTTTTATATGTTAATTTTGTCTTAGTACTTTCCGTTGGCGGTTTTATTTATGAAATAGCAGGTGTTTGTATTTTGGTAGTAGACAGTATATGTTTTTATACAGGGCCCGTTTTTTGGAGCTATCTTACACTTAAAAAAACACTGAATAGATCAATTTTTGTTTGTAAGGGACTGAGTTGACCCCAAAACGTAAATGGCATGATGAGTGAACAAGTACCCCATATGAAAATTCTTTCAATTCTCTATACAGATATATCCGTCAGTTTTCTCAAAAAAAAGGTCAGAAATTACTGGATTATGGCTGAGAATGCCAATTCATGTTTACAAAGGACATTTATTAACGATAAAATTTGTTCTGACTATTTAACAGAGTGCTCCGGCAGCTCACATCTCAAAAATTTTAATTTACAAGGAGGGGTCAAGTGGCACCTCATATAAAAGGTATTGTAATTCTCTATTCAACCAAATACATTATATTTCAAAATGGGAGTCTAGGGGGGCCAAGAACTCTTTCTTTTCTAAAAAAACAATAGAGAATGCAAAAAATGCTGAATTAGTTGGTGAGATCAATTCAAGTTTGAAGGGGACCTCTCGTTTCATATTGATGAAATTTCTCTGTAGATGCTAACAGGTGTCCGCTTCTTACACTAAAATGTAATTGGGGCACCCTGTTTATTTGTCAGGGCAAATTTTATTCTTAATGAATATCCTTTGTACACATGAATTGGCATTCTTGTCCATATTGGAGTAGGTATTTTTGTATATTTTTTTATTTAAAAGAAAGGGTTGTCGGGGGCCTGGGGCTTCCTGGGCAAAATAAGATGCATATTGCTGTATAGAGAATTGAAAGGGCTTTCATATCAGGTACCGGTCGACCCATTATGCTATTTAAGATTTTCGACATGGGAGCGTCGGGGCTACCCTGTTGATAGTTTGGGGTCAACTTTGTCTTCAGAAGATGTCCCCCTCCAAACAAAAATTGACTTATCAAAGAGTTTTTTTTTAAAGTGCTGCAAAAAACGGTCTGTTTTGTTTCTGGTGGGCATTATTTTTTTAAGGATTTTCCAAAAGTGAAGATAAAAAAGAACACTGCCTTGTTACAAAGTTATACCTCCTTATCTGATAGGAACCAAACGTCAGGTGTAACTTTATAAAAAGGCAGTAACTTTTTACCTTCACTTTTGGAAGATCCAAAAAAGAAATAATTCTATATAGTATAGATTTCCACGCACTGTTCGAGTAAATATAGTCTTTGGTGGCAAGATTATTTACCTATTTTTTGATTTTGACTGGGATGGACAACGTTTGGAAATTAACAAAAACGTCTTCCAGGATTGGATCGTGTCGAAAAGGTAAGCGTAGTTGCCAACGTTTTGCAACCTATTGTAAGGGACTTCATCGGAGTGAGAAATTTGAAACAAAACAAAAGAAAGTTCAAAGTAGACAACTGATAGTCAGGTAATCAACTTGTGGCCAAGCCAGATTCTAGACTAAAACAAAACAAGTCTGAGTAATTAGGGAAACACGTCCGTATATAAAAAAGAGAAAGCGTCATGTGTCGTTATCCTCGACGCTTGATTGGTTTGATGAGAAACAAATCAAAATTGACCAATATCATAGAAACAATAAAACATATGTAATTAAACTTCCATGAACACATAATCCATATCACATGTTTGTTGGCTAAGAAAGGCAATGGCAAAATGGAAAGAAAGAGAGGAAACTTATGTTCAATATTAGACGCAAGAGGACAAATAAAGAAAGACAAATCGACAGACGTCGTTATATTATACATTTATTAGTGGATGTTTTATATCCAAATTAATCCAAAAAATTTAATAAGCTCAAAACAATTTATTGTAGAAAACAAAAATGTAACAATTGCAGAAAGACTTGTATATTTTTTAACCAAAATTATACCATCAAAATTTGTTATTTGATGTATTTAAATTTAGTTCATACTATATGTTTAGTTGACTAAAATTGTGTAAAATGGTCAATGAAAAACTTGGCAACCTAATTCAAAAATTAAAAACGCCCTTATTAAATGAGAGATATCAACTTTTGGGTTTACCGTCCTTTTTACTTGAATTTGGGGTAGAGTAATTTAAATTTCGGTTACTAGGGACAATTTGTCTTTCTTTCAAACTTTCTTCAATGGATTTGATATTCGTACCGCGCCTGGGCTAGTTAAATACATTAATTTTTCAGTTTTTATGGTTTCGTTCACTTTCTTTCTTTTTTGCTATACTTTTTATCAATTTCAATGAAAGACTTTTCTATTTCCTATCAACAACTAGAAGTTAAAAACAACATTTGCTGCTTTGTTTACATTTTACTTAAACAATCCAAGCGGTTTCGATTGAACCCGATAGTCTCCGAATGTCCCCGACGATCAACGAGGGCAACCGAAATTCAAATTCCCCAACTTCAAATTCAAATTTCTCGTCAAAAGTAAACCAGAAACAGTATTATTTAGCTAAATCAAGTTTTGTACCAGTTTGAAAACTAACTTATGGACTTTACACAATTTTCGTGTGGCGGCTACCAAAATTGAAATTTTTGTAGAGAAAAATTTTGTTGTTTTACTATCCGTATATATTGAAGTCGGATTAGTACTTCCCGTTTAAACATGTGTACATTCCAAACTTTAGTTATATTATGGTTGTGAGTAAATTAAAGTTAATTTGTAGCATATAAACTAAAATAAAAAGAAGTATTTAGGAGTAGGTTCTGAAATACAAATAAATTTTTAATACAAATTAGAGTCAAGATTTAACATTAATAACATAACCGAAAATAAATAACTTTAAAAGGTAATAACCGATTTTCGAGTACAAATAATACAAATGTACCATACAACAAATATTCAAAAGCAAACAAACACAACCAGACTAAAACGATTTTACATAAAATAAACACAATTTCGTTTTAATTAATGTATACTATTGAAGACATTGTTGCATTTAAATACATTTTGATGTTATTGATCGCAAACTTATGGCGAATTAAACATGGTTTACTCATTAGATTTTATCTACATTTGGAATCTATTTTTACTGATCTAAAATTGTGGCACAATAAACTAATCAGTTTTAATATACTTTGTTCTTTTACGAAAGAGAGTAATAAATTTTATTGCAAGTAAATACTTTCTATACAAGTGGTATTTGAGCTCACATTGGGAAATAAATTGATTTCTTAGATTGTCTTGAAAAAGTAATAGCTTAACAATGCCTTAACAATAAAATACACTTTCTCTTTCTTCTCTCTCGTAAAAGAACTATGGATAGCAAACAAAATTTAAAAAATTGAATGTACAGAATAAAAGAAAATTACATATAAATTTAGATGTTAGTGAAAGTTTTTACTAATTCAAATATAAATACATTTTATGTCATGTCATTCCACCTTCTAAGAAGAAAACAAAAATTTTGCAAATAGAACGGAACGAAATATTAAACTAGTGAATAGTTTTGCTGAATTATTCACCACAGTGTATAATATAAATGGCATAGTCTTAAAATAATAGAATACCAGCGTTTTGCGCAGAATTCCACGTCGTTCTGATACTACTCAACCTGTAAGTACAATGGAAAATTAAATACAAAGGATTTTTACATGCGACGAAAATCAAATTTACCGCGCATGCAACGAATTTTCCTATTGGTGGAATTCTTAATCGAAACGACAGGCAGACATCTTGGGACTCTGTCTTTCTTATGGGCGATTGGCGGTACTTCACGAAGCTAAAAACTACATGTGAAATTTCAATGTAGAATAATTGCACGATAAATTAGTGTAGAAATATAAATCCAACCGATTACGCCGTAAGTGGTTTTCTTTGCTATTTCTTTGGTTAGTTTAGCTGTTGTGTTAATTGCTAATTACGACGTATGCTTTAGCACGTGTCTCGACCTCATCTTCTACTCATACCTTACTGTCTGGATAATTCCTGAAAGCGCTGGAACGAGCATTGAGAATCTTTTGTTACACAAAACGTGCTTGTCATCACGTTGTCGCCGAACTCGGAGCTGCACGGCCGATCATACTTCAGCGGTTGGGGGTCACGCACGCGGCGCTCCTGCTATTACAAAACAACCATCTGCTCCCAGAACTGTGTCGTCTCCTCCTTTTTAAAGAAATCCTACTGATTTTCAAGTAGCTGTCAACTAGTTGTCGTTAGCAAGGACCTTCCTTATCAGAACTACATGTATCAGTACTACATTTTGCATGCGTTCAAAACTTAAGTACACGTGACATCAAGCGGTTGTATCCCTAGAGATTAAGCGAATTGTTATTCGGGGTAGTCTCCATCCACCAACGCTCGGTGTTGTCGGCACTAACTCCCTCAGAGTTGGGGCGCTGTCATTATTGTGGGATAAGCTAAAACAAAAGACCTTTTAGATTGGCGGGAGCTACATTCCGTATTAGAACGAGTGTAATACTAGTTTTTAAGTCACCGCGTGTAAGTGACGTGTGTACGTCAAGTTTTCCTAACCACCAATCTTAAATTGGTAAGCTACTTTTAATTTGGGGTTAATAAACGAAAACTTAACTGAATTGTGAGATATTTGAACGCAAACTATAACTAATTGGTAATTGCTAATGCCCGCAAGTTTCATGCGACAGAATCTCTTATTTCTCCCAGGTTCTTTGCTTATTTTAAATTGTATTTGCTATATTTATATGTGTTTTGTCTCTCTTTGATTTGTGTTCTTTCTTTTCTAGGTTGCATCGCTAGAGCCGTCATTTTATTTTATTTCTTATTATTTGTGAACTGCAACCGTTGCAGGATGGAAAAGAAATTGAAGAATCTTGAAAAAGAAAAGAGAAGAAACAACGTAATTATAAGTAGAGTTGTTGTGAAGGAAAAAGAAGAGAACATGATAAGGAAGTTGGAAAATTTCATAAAAAAGATTTTGAGTAGAGAAAAAGTGGAGAAAGCGACAACACAGAAAACTATAATACTAAAGATAAAATCACTCAAAGACAATATAAAGATAATTAAAGAGAAAACGTCAATTTGCGACAAGAAGAAAAAGAAGAGTCGGAAAAGACATATTAGCAGGAGTAAAAAGAGATTGGATAGGACAGAATGTAGAGGGGATTATGGTAAATAACATTTATGGAAAAGCAAAAAATAGTATAATAGAATATAAAACAAACAAGAAATGATATAGAAGAACTGGAAAACGAAAAGGATGTAGGAATTCTAATTATAGAAGGAGTTTTCAAACGCAGGATCTAGGAAGACAAAGGGAATGTTATTGGAATCGAATAGAGAAGAGAAGAGAGGGTATAGATAAGAAAATAAACAAGGAAGGGAAAAAGTTGATAAAACTTTGTGAGGAAAGATACTAAATAAAATTATGGAGGAAGAGAGTCGGGGTAAATACATATACATGGAAGAAAGATGAGAAACTGTAATACTAAAGATAAATTTCGTGATTGTAAATGAAAAAACTTGAATTAACATAAGGGAAAAAAATGGTTTGAAAGAAACATATGAGCCGAGGAGAGTACAAAAAATATCGTCCCAAACTAGAATAAATAGAAAGAGAGAAGAAAAGAGTGGAAGAAGGGCTAAGAAAGGTAAATGAATAAAATCAAAAAATAACGAAGACAAAGAGGTACAGGTAAGAAAATTGGAAAGAAAGAGAGACAAAGGAAAAGAGAAGTGAGGTCCTGAAATTTAGAAAAGGAAGATAGATATAGAAGAGACTAAAAGAGTGTATAGAGTCAACAGCTTCTACATCCAGTCCCTATCTTGTAACGGTTGTAGTTTACAAATAACGATAAAAAGCAACGGCTCTAGCGGTACAACCTAGAGAGAAAAAAGTAAGGGAATTTGGCTCGATATAGCGCACTAAATTCGTGGAGGATCCAGTATTTATAGTAGTTAGAACAGCAGCTTAGTCGGTGAGTGGGGGGTTCTTAAAGAAGTATAAAGAAATAAACTGAATAGACTGCTGCCTAACAAGGCGCCACCTGCTCGGTAATAGAAAAAAATAAAACTGACCAAAAAGAGATCAACAGGTTTTACTTAAGGTCTAATACGCTAAACCGAACACAAATCAGAGAGACAAACAGACAATTCAATACAGCAAACAAATCTTAAAGTAATAGGAATGTGACACAAATACAGAGACTGTCGCATATAGTTACGTGCGTTAGCAACAACAATAAATAAAGCTCGCAATTAATGTGTCGAATTTCAGGTAAGCTTTTTAGTTAGACCCAAATTAAAGTTAGCGTTCCAATGGAGAATTGGTTAGTACGAAGGCTCTGCGTACACACGTCACTTACATACGGCGACTTAAAACTAACTTAAGCTTAGATTAAAAAGGTAAGTACCTCCCGCCAACCTAAAAGGCCTTTTGTTTTAACTTCAACCACTTTATGTAAAGCGCCGGAGCTTGTATTAAGCTGGTAAAAACAAAACCAAACTCGGTGGTGGAGTATATCCCGAATAAAAATTTGCTTAAATACTAGAGATCAAACCGTTTTATGTTACATGTACGTGAGCTTCATACGCATTAATATTGAATAGGTTACTTAAACATTAAAATCGACAGCTTCAGAAGGTAGGTAACCCCAGGATTTCCCTTAGGAGAGATATGTAGCGAAAAAACGAAAGTTCCCTCAGAGTAGAAATTATGCACCATGAACGACCCCTGCAGACCGTAGTGTCCACCGGTTGCAAAACCGTGGTAGTCAATAATTTTATACAAAAAAGTTTTTAATTAGCCACTCTAGCACCCCAAGAGTTATCCAGGTGTAATACACGATGAGAACATAAGGTCAACGCACGTGCTAAAGCATACGTCGTAATTAGAACTAACAAACCACGAAAAAGAAAACAAAGTGTACTTACGGTGAATGCGGCCGGATTGAAATTTAAACACCAATTCGACTTGGAAATCTTAAATCACACATTAAGAATTTATGTGTAAAATTTTAACTTCAACAGGCACGCCAAAACACCCATGTAGAAAGAAGAAAAAAATATCCGCTGATCGTCTCCGAAACTTTTGTGAATTTCATTTCCACCAATGGAAAATTAGCAACATGCGCGGCAAATTCGACTTTTGTCGTAACTTGCTACACACGACACACGTTTTTGAAAAGGCTTTCGACATACGTTCCAACTTTGAAAATAAAACCGTAACAATCTTTCTTTCTCCAATATAATTTTTTTCTTCCGCCTTAAGCTCTTCACAATCTTTTTTCACATGTTCTAAATCCTCCCACACTTCCCCACACAATCTACACGTTCTCTAATCGTTCGTCATCCAGTATCTATTTACCTATTCCTCGTTTTCGCACTTAAACCTTGCGACTATTCTTTTTCTATTAAACTTAGATTTTGTTTTAAGTATCTAAGGATACCATCTACTATAATTTCTACATATTTTTGATTTTCTTTTCTAACTTTGTACATTTATATCAATTTTTATAGTTTTTCTCATATCTTCTCTTTCATAATTCTTCCTCCCGATTATTATTCATCCGTTTTTTAATTCAACACTCTTGTAATATCCTATTTTTGACCCGCTTTGCCATATTTTTTAATATCTTATTGTTTGTTTTCCTGGCTAAATTCTTATTCTTTACAATCTAGCCTGATGTGTCTACAGATATACCTAATGTCCATCTCCAGTATCTCTGTTGGATTCTTTCTAGTTCTTCCCATTCATTCTAACTTCGTACTTCTGATGCATAACGCTCTTCGCTAATTTTTCAAATAACTACTTTCTTTTTACCATGTCTTTTCCCCACACTCATCCTCCAATTTTCCATACTTACCCTAGCAGCTTATTTCCTTTCTTCTTTTCTTTCTTCCATTTCTCAACCTGTTCTAACTACTCTTATTTTCAGAATCATCCTAATACTAATATCTGGGTTTGAGTTGCATTCACCTGTAAGTCTTTCTTTTCCAGGTATTTTTCAGCACTTTTATCGTCGCCTATCATCCACGTAAGCTAACGCTCTAACTTTTGCGTTTCTTATTACCAATTCTTCCTTCAGCTGCATTTTCAACACTCCTTTCCTTGTCCAAAAGCTCTCTCTTATCTTTCTTCTCACTGTCAATCTACAGTAGTTTCCTTGTAAACTTTCTCTATTGCTTCTACTGAATGCTTCTTCTACTTTTTTCTGTTTACTGTTTGTGTAAAGGAGTCTTGATGTTCAAGAACAGTACGTATATTTTTCCTTCTTTCTTTTGCAACTTAGATATTTGTCAACTCTCTACCAATATCCTATAAGTTTACTAGATTCTCTTGCCTTTTCGCTTTTATGCACACAAAGACAAGATTGTCAGAAAATATATTACACGATCAATTACAAGATCACACGACATTTAAGTTTAAGGCTAGAAACTTTTATTCAAAAGAAAATAAAATTTTAGAAAAAAATAGTTTAAATAAAAATTATAGATAAAAAAATTTCCAACAACTGTTTTTCATTAGTTTATTCTATAATTATTATTCTTAAAGATATTGTTAAAAAGTCATGTGATTCGGTAATTAATTGGAATTAAGCATCGGATACAAAGTATATACTATTATTATAGTGTTATTCCCTGCTTGTTGAATAATACAGTTTCTACACTTTTTGTTTGTATAAAATCAACATTTAGAGGTTGAAAATTAAGATTATCATAAATGTTAATAGCTGTTTAATTATCATTAAACATTTTCCAATAAAGACTTGTAAATGTAACTGAAGCGTTAACTTAATCTTTTTTTTTTAAACCTCAGTCGAAGTTTTAAGATTTCATAATTACTTCATGTTACGAGTGCAATTTCCTGAATTTTTTCTCCATCTTAGTAACGTTTCGCAATTTCAAAGGCACGATTCTTTCAATTTTTTTTTAATGTACCTAGAATGACTTTTGTTTTCAATTACCTTTAATTAAAATTAAGCGCCATCTTTGCGTCGCACGTTAAAAAATAATCACACACGACTATAGGTTGCAGGTGAGTAATTTTCTGATGCTGAATCGTATCACATTTAAGTACTTCTTTTATATGCATGGATATGAAGGGTAGATAAAAAATCCATTTGTTAGACATAATATTTCAATCATCTCTTCGCTTTCACGCATAAGTTAATTTTTTTACATATTTTTAAAAGATTTAAAATTACTTCGTGAGAATGGTTTGCCTTTTTTTATATTTTTTAAGCTTCTGATTAATTCTCATTTAGTACTTTAAATATATGCCGTAAAAATCACCAACCTGTGGAGTTTTACAATTACGTGCACCGGTCAAGACTGCTTTGCTATTAGCTCATCAGTATTTGAAGAACTTAAAAAAAAAAGACAGTTTTACACCACACAAAATATTTATACTTTTACTTCTGTTACCGTTATGGTTTGTTTGGGGAGCATATTCTTGTGTAAATACGATGTGAGCGCTATTTTGGTTTGTAGATCTTACTATAGCAATACTATCTACATTACTTTGATAATATTTGAAGTTCAGTTATCGTTAACAAAGAAATCATTAATTAACTTAATGTTTTAAATAAGCCATTTAATATCAACCAAAGATTTCCAGAGAATAATATTTTACGACCAAAATTGACGTTACTTAGGTAATTGTAATAAATTTTTCTTAATTGTGGTGGTTAATTAGTATTATTTTTGAAGAAAATTGATTGATAAAATGTAGACTTTCCGGTTAAGAAGGTCAATCAAAATGTAAATTGTTCTGCTTATCAATTTTTTTTCAATTATTAACTTTTAGTATTTCCTTTACTATGTTTGATTGTTTTTCTGGTTTTACGTCATCGACCGCACGATCGTTTTATGTATCTATTTCTTAATTTTGTTTGATACCCGGGTATTTGTGCTCCAGGTTCGCCCGCGTATTCTACACAGCTTTTTACGAATAAATAAATCTGATTTGCTGTATATGTTCCAATTTCTTCCACCCCATATCTCTCTTCTCAGTACAACATAATGCTTTTTACCTTTTTACCAATTTATCAAACATCTATTTTCTTCTCTTCACTTTCTTTTCCACTACCTGTTCTCCCAAACTTCTTAACTGTCCTACTATTCAGTTCCTTTCTTCAATAAATCTCTAATACTCCTTTCTGACTTTTTGTTTTTGTATATCGAACACATTATCACCTCTTTCCACTCTATTTTTCTCTTCCAGATTTTATTAAAATGATTCTTTTATATACTTCTATTACTCTTTTTGTTCCTTTAGCTTTCTCTTTTTTTCTCTATCCTGGGCTTATTTCATTTCTTTGTACTTCTTCTTCTTGAACTTATTTTTTTTTTCTGGGTCTGCTTTCTTTTTAATTAGCATCTTCATTCAACAATCCCTACGTTCCATCATTTTTAAATTATTTTTATTTCTTTTTCTATTTTCTTTATTCAAAAAAACTCCATACTTTCCCTTTAAGTTTCTTCTTGTATTTTTTTCTTTTGGCACACTTTAATTTAATTTTTAATCTTTTATATTCTTGTAAAACTATAGAATTTTTTCTCTTTTTGCATCTCTAAGCATCTTCACATTTGCTATTCCACCAATTCTGTTCTACCTGCTTTCCGAATTTTTCTTTTACGTACCTCTTGGATTTTGCTTCTTTTTTCTTGTATTTTGCAATACTTTCCTCTATCCACATTGTTCTTTCTCTTCATTCCTTCTTGTCTTGCATCTTGCTTCCCACCTTCAACGGTTGGTAATCCGAGGATTCTCTTCTCCTATTTTAAAAATCTCTACTTTATCTAACACCAGCCCTGCTACCCTCACATAGACGATTTTTATTTTCCTTCTCTGGTATATGTGTAAACTCTCCCTTGTCACTTCTATATTTTCTTTTAATATTGTTCACTCTTTCTTTTCTTCTTCACTTATTTACAATTCTCTTTTCTTATTAACACTTTTCTCTTTTTTTTATCTACTTTATACTTCTTTCATTTCGCCTCTATACTCTCCTTTCATGATTTATCACTATTTCTAGTTGTTGACTTTCTTTCTCCATTATTCTATCTACCCAATCATCTTTAATCAATTTTAATATTTCTCATCTTGCTCTTTTCCATTTTTATTAGAATCTGTACGGTATAACTGTATCCCCCTGGCAACTGTTTCTTTCACATTTCCCGTCTTTTTCGTCCAACCATGTTTTCACTTGCTCCACTAGTTGATATCTTTCAATATATTTCCTTGTCTGTAGGCTTACTCATTGTTTGATCTTCTCTCTTATAAAACCTACATTGCTTTTGTTATCCATTCTTTAGATTTCCTCTATTCTCATTCCACCTCTACTCATTCTTTCCACATTTACATACAATTTTTTATTGTAACTGTAGCTTCCATTCTTATTTTTTATCTCCATTTCCTTACTTAATCTATGTCTCTCAATATCTCTATTTATCTCTAGAGTGTTCCTACATTTACTACTATTATTGTTTGTGTTAATAACACCGCTTCTCCCACCTTTCCCCCTGTTCCTACTTTCACAATTCCTTTTATTTCTTTTTTACTAGAATTGTATCTTTTATATTCTTATCTTAATTATAGAACCCAACGCCGGTTGGGTTTTCAATAGAAGCGTTTAGTGAGTTTTAATTTATTCTTGTTGACGGCGTTTCGGTTACAGAGTGCAACCTTTATCTAGTCGTCTGAAGAATTGAGTACATCAATAACCAAAAGATGAATGATTTATTGGTTTAATCTAAATACGTTTGTGGTTTTTAATTGATCGCTTGATTGTTTCAACCTACCAAAACTAAATTATTACTTTGGGTACTACGAGGTATCGAACTACTGGGAAAATGTCAAAATTTAATCATTCGACTCTATGGGCAGAATTAGAAACAGTTAATTTTTAGGTAGGATGTACCACCTGAAGTTGGAACAAATTAACTGTAAAGAAGCTTAAATTATCATTCAATAGTTTGTTAATTTCTTTCAGTTTGGAAGAACATTGCAACAGATACCCGTTGAGTCTAAACATCCGTCCCGTTAAGTGTCACTCATTTTATTTTAATTTAATTCTATTGTAAGAATAGAAGAATGTTACATCATTCAATGCAGAAAAGAATGACCTTTCAACACATGTAATTAAATATGGGGTGTCCCATTTGAATAAAATGACTTTTAGCATGTTTGTATTGACCTAATTCAATTCACTTTTCACATCACCCTGTAGATAATTTTCAAGATTGAGATCAAGAAGAATGAAGTGCAACTCATAAAAGAAAATAAAATCATAGTCATTACTTTAAAAAAAACGAAGTTGTCATCTACTTCCGGTACTTCCGGAAGTGACGCCATTCTGAAAATATTTTAAAACAATAGATCTTGGTCACAAATGGCTGCATACCAAATTCTGATTTTCTCGCTCTCACGGTTGTCCGGATATTTCTATTGGGCACTCAGCTAAAGACACCATGTATAATTATGTTTTATTGTACAAATTGTTACAATATTTTCAGTTAACATAGCGACAACGTTGGTAATATGTTACAAAAAGCATTTAAATATTAACATGATCACAATGTTACTTTTTAATGTAACAATGGTTAACATTTTATACCTTGACATAATCTGTTATATCAACATTTAATAAAAGTTTAACTGCTTTAAAAGGAAACGTTACAATGTAAGATTGTGATGTTAAAGTTTCGTTTATGTAATGTTTTTAGTTAAGTGGGTTGTGTATATGTGATATTTGCAAAATTAAACATTCATTAAATAGACTTCAATATAGTCATCTCAAAATTGACGCGATCTCAAAAATTCGATTGTTAGGCAGGGCGTAGCGACTGGTGAAACTCGTCTGTTACCTACGGTGTTATACACTGTGTGCTAACCTTCTTCAGTTTTGATTGGAAATGCGTGTATAAATGAGCTAAATTGCTATATTGTGAATCGGAGACATTTTTGCATCTACATTCTAATATTCTAACTGTTAGAATCTTTCATATAATTTACGTCATTGGGGAAATATTGTACGAATGGCGTAGACTTTTTCCGCCGTCTTAATCAATACATTGAAGTTTTATTCACGATTACTCTACTCGATAATGCGAATGATCATTTAACTTTGTTGTTATCGTATACAAATTCCCCATCTACAAAGCGTTGAAGAGCAACAACATTTTGGTAAAAATGTCATCGCTGAACCTTCGTCTACGAGAATTGAGGATTCAATTGGAGGCTGACATGATTAAGACCAGCTATAGTTCTCCTATTGTGTTTGTGACGACATTGAAGTGGTAGACAAACTCTGGAAGATCTCGTCCGCTTCGATTTAATTCCTGTGTCGTATTGAGACGAACCGGTTTCGTACATCGAAAACGGGTTTCGCTAATTAGTTAAAACTAGCGTCCAATTTTCGAACATAAATTATAAAGTGTCCAACTCTTATAATTTTTTTCAAATCATTCTTAATTGATCAATAACTCTAATAAATAGGTACGCTCATGTTTGAGTTCAAAAAAAGAAACTACACCAGTGACAAAAGCATAATAAGTTTAAAAGAAGTCGGGCTTAACCAACAGAAAACCACCAAAAACTGCACCAAAAACTAAGCTGTTATCATCAGCGATACCGATACTAAAAATAAAAACAACGGGAAGCTTATATATATACTATCTGCTTATCACGCATCGTTAAACTTAATTGATTCTTAGATAAGCTTAAATAATTCCGAAAATTCTAATGGACCGTTATCATCATAATTCATAAGCAAATTTCTGTTTTTAAAAATTTCTAAACTTTCATAAGAATCAAGTTCGTTTTATTATCTATCCTCTTAATTAATTTAATGTCGCCTACTCTATGGCCATTTTCAAGCATATGCATGGCAACACTGGACCTATCTGTGCATGATATTTGACATGAGCTACGTGCTCTTTAAAACGAGTTTTAATAGGTCTCTTGGTTTGCCCTATATATACTTGGTTACAGTCTTTACAATTAATTTTATATATTCCCGATTTATCACACATTTCTATTGGGTCTTTCGGATTGCCTAAAAGATTTTGCAAGTTGTTACTACTAGAGGTTACTGTTTTATAATCAAATTTTGAAAATATTTTTTGAAGACCTTTTGTGTATGTGGGATAATTTGACATATTTCTTATCTATTTTGCCATTACTATTTCCTAACGTTGTAATGTTTCTAATGTTTAACTTATGTTTATGTTTTCTAATTATGTTTGTGACAATTGATTCTTGAAAACCATTGTATGATGCAATCTGCTTAATATTTCGCAGTTCTTTATCAAAGTTTTGTTTTGACAATGGGAAATGTAATAATCGGTGAATCAAAAAGTTGAAAGATGCAAGTTTATGTTGCATACTATGGTTGGAATCATTTGTTATAAACCTCATAGTGTTAGTGTCTTTACGATAAATATCTATATCTAGTTTGTTGCCATTTCTTGTCACTAAAGTGTCTAAGAAAGGTAACTTAAGGTTTGTTTCTGTTTCATAGGTAAACTTGATCGTCTCAAATTTTGAATTTAAAATTTCTACAAATTGCTGAGGGCTGTAAACTTTAGTGTCGATGACTGCAAAAACGTCATCTACATATCTACACCAAATTCTAGGAAAATAATCTTAATTTATTTTTATATCAGTTTCAAATTTACCCATGAACAGGTTAGCCATAAACGGAGATAAGCTGTTACCCATTGTTGTATCATAATTTTGTTGATAAATATTATTGTTAATTTGAAAGTAGGTTTGACTCATACATAATCTTGCTAATTTAATAAAATTATCTACTTCTGAATTGTCTAAATAGTTTTGGTGTAACATATCTTTCAAATAATCTAAAGTGATATCTATCGGAACGCTTGGAAACAATGAACAGACATCGAATGAAACTAAAACTTCGTTCTCAGTCAGTTCAATGTTTTTAATTTTTCAATAAAATCGTATGAATTTTGAACACTGAAATTTGATTGTTGATATTCAAAACTGTTGAATTTATTTGACAACCATTTAGATATCAGATAAGTAGGAGCATTAATACCTGAAACAATGGGACGCATTGCTTTTCTGGGTTTATGTATCTTAGGTAAACAATACATTCTAGGAAGAACCGGGTTAGATACCGTTAGTCTAAACCTAAGTTGTTTTGGTATAATATTTCCACATTCTAATAAGACTCTACGGGTATCAGCAATCATTTTGGGAAGAGGATTTTTTAGATATTAATGAATAGGGGCCTTCATTAAGCATCACCTGAACTGACTCAAAATAATCCTCTTTGTCCAAAATAACTACTTTATTGCCTTTATCTGCTTTGAGATAACAACAATTTTTTTCTTTAAGATTTTTAACAATGTTTATTTCTCTCGCGTTAAATTTAAATTTTGGTAACTGCTGAATATTATCTGAAATTTGAATTTTACAGGCATTCCTAATGAATTTTTTAGAATTATCGTCTAAAAGTTTGATCGAACTTTCAATTCCTACAATAATCTTATCTATGGGCGCTTTGTTAAATTTGAGGTTATATTTCAAGCCTTTATTCAACAAAGTTAATTCGTCATTGTTAAAAATCTCCGAGGATTTGCTTTACCACTATGTTAGATTTTTTGGGGATCAAGTCTGTGCACCTCTTTTCCTTTTTAGATAATTCTGTGAACTTTTTGTTGTGGGTCATCTTTTTTTGCCAAAATTTGTGTTGAATAATTTCATTAATATGGTGCAAAGTCGGGCTTAATTATTATAATATTTTGTCAGATACTTCCAATCTCAATTACAATCAATTTATTTACTGCTGAGTACTGAATTTAATTCATTAATTTTTTTTTGAATCACCATGTATACAACTTTTGTTAGTGACATTTTCTATTTAGGGAATATATCTTGCTGAATTAGTTTTGAAAAAAGTACTATAACCTCGATAACCTAACTTTTATAGAAATGATAGAAGAATTGGATGCTTCAGAATTAGGGACCCAACAATATTGGGACACCGTCTACAAGAACGAAGTAAGCAATTTTCGGCATCACGGAGACGTCGGCGAGATATGGTTTGGCGAAGACATCGCTGAAAGGGGTGGCCACTTGGGTAGAGACGAAAGTACCCAAAGGCAATAAAATCCTCGACGTCGGTTGCGGTAACGGCATGCTTTTAATTCAACTATCACGAATGGGTTTCACAAACTTGCACGGCGTTGACTACTCAAACGACGCAATAATTTTAGCCAAAGATGTATCGGCACATTACAGAACCACCATCGATTATTCAGTTGGGGACATTTTGAAAGGTTTGTCTTCGCAAGACTTCGATGTAGTATTAGATAAAGGAACTTACGATGCAATTAGCATGACCACTACAGCTAGAGAAAATCGTGAAGCTTACATTAATAATGTTCATAAATGTTTAAATCCGGACGGGTTACTGGTGATAACATCATGTAATTGGACTAAAGAAGAATTAATTAATCATTTTTGCACAAGGTTTGATTTATTCGACGTTATATTAACACCACAGTTTAAATTTGGTGGAAATGTTGGAAGTATGTTTAGCTCTTTAATACTTAAAAAAAAATTGTGTCTAGGTGTACCTACGTAATTGCACGTAAACAATTTGAAAAGAAAGTAATTTAATTTTTGTTAAGATTTGATCGTAACATTACATTTAGGGCCCAAATAGTAACATTAATCTGAGAGATTTCAACTGGAATGTACAAATTTTACTATTGCATTTCAAAAACTATCAACAAGTACAAGTTACAATTTACTATAATTTCATCTCATACTTAAAATATTCAAATACAAAAATTAATTTACACTTAAAATTATGTATGTATAGGAAGTATTTAATTATTAAAATATAAATAAATGCGCCAAATGAATATTTTATACGGCTCTTGTACTTAATTTCTTTAAAACTTGCAATCCTTGCTCTTGATACTCTTGTTTTGACATCCAAAAAGTGTCTCGGTCTTTCATAACTTCAGCTAAAACGGCACCACCTATAAATACCATATCCTTACGCCTAGGTGGATCTTCGATCCGAATTTTGAACTTATGCAATTTATCAATGTCGTTCTTAAGTACACGCTCTAAATACAATTGTTTGATTTCACGTTCTAAACGAGACGGCAAGCCTGGGTACATTGTCGAACCACCCGATAAGACGATATGTTTGTACAATTCTGATCTCATATCAATATCGGCGGCCTATAATGAAACACTGTAGTTGTTTCTATTATTAATGCATCGCAAAATAAAACCTGAATTGTGTTAAAAACCAGTTCCGCAATTCCGTGCCCTTCTACGTTAATCAAATGTGGTTGGAACAAAGCTTCGGGTGCTTCGAAACGTTCTCCACCTACTTTAACAACACGACCATCTGGCAATATATAAGGTTCTACCAGCACCGTCGTTTCTAAAGCTAATCTTTGCTCTGTTTCAATATCATATCCGATGTAACACAATTTCTCTTTCATCATTCGTACCTGCACCCAAAGTTAACAATAACTTTACAAAAAAAATTTACAACTCACTGTTTCAAAGTCAGCTGAATGATTAAATGCATATCCTCTCAACAATAACAATTTAATAAGATAACGAGTAATATCACGACCAGCGATATCTAACCGCCTAGTCAAATGAGGTAAAGCGTACTCCTCGTAAACAGGACAAACGTGTGTCACACCATCCCCTGAATCAACAACAACTCCCGATAACAACCCCTAGAAATTATAATTTTAACATAAACTTTAACAAAATGTGAAACAAACCTGCGCATATAAAGTTAAAACAGCTTGTATTGCAACATATGCACCCGCAAATCCATATTTTTCAAACATAACTTCGATCATTCTTTCACGATTTTTTGTAGGATTCATAGGAGGCTCAGTCAAAAGAATCTAAAAACGAATAAAATTAAATTTTTCATTTGGGAACAGGTAGATGACAGTACCTTTGTATCGTGTGGATTTAAATTCATTTTTTTTGGACCGAATGTATAATCCCATACGTGGCACATGTCCTCCCAGTTACGTCTGACCCCATTTTCCATAGGATAGTTGACTTCCAACAGGGACCTTAATGTCGATGCCTCATCACCGACCATTAAATCCTAAAGTTTCAAACACGATATTAAAGGGTGATTACGTAAGTAGTTTATGAAATGATGTTAATGATTACTTACGGGTAAGGTACTTGCAACACCCTGATGCATGAAAAAATAGTTAATGTGCGTTATAAAAAACATTGTGAAAAACATGCAGTTTTTAAAAAAAAAGCGAGACAAATATGAAACAACAAAGAATTCTTACAAATTCACACCACTTACTTCTACATGATAACCCTAAAATTGAAAGAAAAGCATAGCGTTACATCACCGTAATTGTGTACCCCTTAAGCTACATGTAATCAAGTCGTACCTTAACTTCAATGTCTCCGATTTTATTTACTGCACGTATTATTGGTCTTCCGACCATTGAGGGGAAAATATGTGCTGGAAAATTACTGCCGGCATATCCGCATTTAACAAACTGGAAGTAAAGGTTATGTTTTTTGTTGTTCTACTGCCAATTTTTAACTCACTCCTGTTCCGTTATCACAAACAATTACTTTCCTTCCTTGACTGTCCATTTTTTTTTAATTTCCTTTTGAAGAAAAATGTTTAAAACCAGATTTTCTTATGATTCATCACAAAGTTTCTACCACACCTAAAGTTATTATCAAAATTTATAGAGCAGGCAGTTGACAAACGGGAGTGACTTTTGAGAAGATAAGGAAGATAACTGTAATCATATATAGGATGATCGAGTTATACCGTGTAGTGCATAATAAAAATTGTGTTTATATGTGAATGAATGAATCAAATTTATTTATTTTGTTTCGCATATAATTAACAAAATAAGTCTAATTCTATGTTAATACAAAATTAAAACAATACATTTTATAATTTCCAAACTAGCAAAACAAGATTAAATTAACTTTTTTTAATTTATTTATTTATTTAACTCAAATTAACAGTTACCCATTAACAAATTAGAGCACCAGACAATTATTAAACCACAAGAAAAATATTAAACAAATACTAATAAAGTGGTTAAACAAATGAATTTAAGTTGTGATTTTCACATATGACAAAGATAGGTGAGCTTTTTAATAAATTTGTGCATGGTGTTGGAAGGTAAAAATAGTATATTAAAGTATAAGTTGCAGAAGGAAGCTATTCAAGCACGAATTTGAAATTCCAAAACGAGCCGCGAAGGTTTTCTCCCATCACACTCTCCTTCATCCAATCTGTTGCTTCTCCTCTTTCTCCTAATAACACTTTCATTTCCCTTTCTTCTATTTTCAATTCATCACACTCCTCCATCATGGGCTTGAGATTTTCCAACATTCTGCGTTTTCTTTTTCATCTTTCCACCAGTACTTGTTTTCATTTTCTTCATTTTCTTCTTCTGAACCTTGTTATTATTCTTTCATACTTTAGACTTTTTCTATCCATTAAATATTTTTCTATTTCTTGAGTTATTAATTTAATTCTTTGTATTTGCCTTCCGTTACCTTTCATATTCTTTGCATTTGATTATCCTTATCGCTCCTAAATATTTTGTTTTCAATATTTCTTCTTTCCTCTCTTAGCATGTCAACCTCCTTACCTACATACTCTCCTCTTCCATAATATAACTTCTTGTCTTTTTTCCCCAGTTTTATTCTTTATTTTCGTTACCTCTTTCTAGCACTCGATTAAAATTGCATTTTCTTTTCTTTTTTCTATATCTATACCTCATTGCCGTCTTCCATGACTGTATTCTTATCTTTTCTAATTTATAATTTTCTTTTATTAGTTTCTGGCATTTCTTTCCTAGTCCCAGCGTTTATTTCCAGTACCTTATCTAAACCAAAGATGTTTTTATCTGATCTGATCCTCGCTAATTCATCCCATTCTTTTCATCCCCATATAACACTTTATCACCGGCTTTCAGATTCAAAAACGTGGTAAAGTAAAACGTATTTAAGACAAGTAAAATAATTAAGTAAATAGTAATTAATAAATATTAACAGACATAATAAGTGTGAACATTTTGTTAAATGTAAGTGGATTCTCAATCTATTTGAAAATCTGTAAATAAAACTAATGGAGTTTAAATTACGTTTGAATATTATAGAAATTAAATTAAATGAACGGAATTTAACAAAGGAAAGCGTTTTAAAAATTAAAGTGATAATCGTACTAGAATGGAAAGAAAAAAATATGTCAGATTTAGAAAGAATTAACATCAGAGGCAAAAAAGATAACGTAGAAAACGATGTTTAGAAGATAGGAAGGTCGCCAAAAGAAAGAAAAGCGAGGGTGGAAAAAGGAATGAAACCAGAAATAAGACTAAAGGAATCAAACAATAAATGAGATAGAAGAAGATATTAAAAAATGAAAAAAATTAGAAGAAAAAGTGAAAAACCTGGAGAAAAAGTAGAAAATGTGGAAAAAGAAAAGAAGAGAAAAATGTGATAGTTAGAGGACTAGACGTAAAAGGAGCAAGAGGAGAGACTCAAAGACAGGTAAAAAATATGATAAAGGAAGAGATGAGGAAGTAATCGAGATTGGAAAGAGGTGTAGTGTTAATAAAAATGAGAAACATGGAGAACAAAATTGAAATAATATAAAGAAAAGAATATAATGAAATGAAAATTTCATAGATAACAACATGACACAGAAAGAGGGTGAAAGTAAAATACAAGAAAGTGTGGGTAGAAGGGGAAGAATAGAGATGGTCGGAGAAGTAGAAAATTAGAAGAGAGAGAGAAAATAAAAAATGAGAAAAACAATAAAATACAATTTGGGAATGTAGCGGGCCTAAAAGCCAAATTGGAGGAATTTGAAATTATGTAAGACGTTTTAAAATGGCAGCAATGGTAAAACATGGATGGAATAGAAAGGATGGGAAAAGTGAAAAGATATGATGCTGGAGATGACTAATAATAGGTGGGGATTTTAATGCAGGAATTTGGAAAGAGGAGGGAGGTGAACAAAAAAATAAGGACAAGAAAGAAAATTGTTAGAGTAATGTGAAGAAAGAGGATGTACAATAATGAACAATAACATGAAGAAAGGGGAGAAAGAAGCTCAGGTTTATAGGAGGAATGGGGAATCTGTAATAGAGTACGTAATAGTAAACGAAAAGTTTTAGGATTTATTGAAAGTTTTAAATAAAGTAGAGGAGCTAAAGCGGATTATTAAAGCTGGAATTAACTATATTGAGAAAAGTGGAGGAAAAGGAAGAAGATAATGGGAAAAAATGGGTGAAGAAGAAGATATGAACAAAATATAGTATAAAAAGGTATAAGGAAAAACGGAGATAATAGACGAAGAACAGGAAACAGGAGAAGAAGTAGAGCAGGAGATGAAAAAATGGATTCAGACCAGTGCAGTTACAGCCGAATAATAAGGGCAGTCGAGAAGCCAACAAGTCAAGAACCAGCCGAGTAGTCACAGCACCACCACCAAGTGAAGACCGGCCGAAGTTCGAATTCATCGGTCCAATTCATTCCGGCCCGCGGTCTTCAGCGCGATATATAATACCACGATATCAGGTGACATCGCACCGCATATAGTACGCCAATTACTATGTGCTGACCTACAACATTTCCATTTATAATTATAAATAGTATAGCTCGATATGTCTAATAATAAACACTACAAAACCCGACTCGTTCAAATTCTTTCTCTGATTCAACCCGGCGTTTAGAGAATACACACCTAAACGCCACAAAGTAATTGAAAATAGCAGATTCATGTAAAAAAAGACAATGGAAATTGGACAAAAAAGTAAAAATGTAAAGAATATTGCAGGAACTTCTAGGAGAAAAAGGTGAAAATATAAGAAAAAATAAAAGAAAGAAGAGAAACATAGAGGAGGAATTGAAAAAGTGGAAATGGAAGAAACAATAGAAAAATTTGTAAATGTTAAACCGGGTTCGAGGTACTGATGAGACATAAAAGCGGAGATATGAAAATAAGGGGAGCATTACTACAGGCATTCAGAAAGACAATAATATGTCCAGGAAATAGGAAAAAATAAAAATTACAGAGGAATATAAGCCTAATGAATGTATATAGCAAGGTACTAAGAACAAAGCTAGAAAGAAAAATAAAGGAAAAAAACTAATACCGGATTGGCATTAGATACGTGCTAAAACAATAAACAATATGGAATGGAAAGGAGAGAAAATTTTCGCCTTGTTTATAGATATGAAAGCAGTTTTCAATAAAATGGATTAGAGGACTATTGCAGGATAGGATGAGGAAAAAAGGGATAAGTGAGGATATATTAAAAATGCGGTGAAGGAGATTTATGAGCTCACGATTCGGAAAACTAGTGTGAAGGGAGGCAAATTGGGAAAAAAGTTGCGGACTGAAAGAGGACAAAAACAAGAATGTCCGTTAAGTACTTGCCTATTTTTTTATATATTGGGGATCTAGAAAAGGAAATGGAAAGACACCAGGTGACAGAAATAGTGTAGGAGGAAAAAAAAATTAGCGTACGTAGTAGCTATGGCAAAAGTGAAGAAAATATGAAAGAGGTGAAAAAAGTTATAGGCAGTCACGAGTAAAACAAAGATTATGGAATTTAAAAAGAAAAAAGGGAGAAAGGAGGAAGTAACATGTGGCGTTGGGGAGAGAAAGAAATAAAGAACGTAAACAAATGTGTTTAAAGTATATCAATAAGGATAGAGAACAAATAAGGGAATTGGAAAGGAAAGAAGATAAGATAATTAGAAGTGCGGGGAATAGGAGAAAGAATATTCGGAAAAGATTTGAAAAAAGACTGTGTTTATTCGAGATTTTAGTGAAAGGAGTGATTTTATTTATTCGTATGGAATAAAAGAAGAAAAAATAAAAAAATAAGAAAGAAAAGAAAAGCGATGAAGTCCTGCTTAGAGATAGACATATTATCGCCTCTCTCCACTGTTCTGGAAAACCTTTATATTTTCATATTTTATTAAATGTTCCTTCAAAAGAAAAATGACAAGGGAAGGGTTTGGTAAATTAAATGAACATATATACTTTAAGGATTAGGTTTAAGAAATTGTGTAGTAATAAGAGTAACGTTAGTTATAAATGTCATTTACGACGGCAATTTAAATACAATAATTTCAAAAATTGTAACTTTTCTAAACTGTCTAATTTTTTTCTTTATTGAGTGTACTTTTTAAATTATAATCCCCCACTTTTTCTCTTATTTCCTTCTTTATATTTAAAAATTCCCATACTTGTCCCTCATTTGATATTTTTTATATTCTTAATTCCATCTTTTACATTTTTATTTATAATTTTTCTTTAATATTTTGTACTCTTTTTCCGTCTTCTTTTCCCATTGTCTCATTTCTTTTTTGTTTTTTTACACCTACAATTCCACCATTCATAAATTTATTCATTTTTTCACTTTCATATTCTCTCTCTGCTTCATTTTCTCTACTAACAAAAAAATTAGAATAAAATATTTAAATTCCCTTGATTTTTGTTACAGAATGTACTTGAAAGATAAATTGAACTACTAATTTTAAATTTAAAGATAATCCAGGTTTTATTAGAGAGTTTAATTGGATTTACTTAAATACAAGGTCAATTTATAATTGCGCGATAAAAATCCTTACTAGATGATTACATAATCTTGAAGATATGATTAGAAAGGAACTTTGTGTAACTTCCTGTATATCTCGCAGTTCAACCAATCGTTAGCATTCGCGTTACGTCACCGAAATTGGTTATGTCAGCATAAACGATAACCTCTACATTTCTTTAATTTTTATAATCAAAAATTCGCAAAAATGCAATAACATCACCAAGTAATAGAAGCAAAATCAATTTTTATTAAGTTTTTGCGCTACCGTTTCGTTTTTATAATTCTCCAATGATCAAAATCATGTATGTATTAAATTCGCTTTTCTAATAAGAATTCCTATGAATATTGAAATGTTATCACTTATTTGCATCCAATCAAAGTCTAAACGTATTGATTCTTATTATCTGTTTGCTTTATGGGTGTTGTTGTGATTTTAGTGTGCTGTGAACCATGTCGGAACAGAATAGGAAGAAGTTGATTGGAGTAATTGATGCAGGTACACGAACGGTTAGATTTTGTGTGTTCCTAGTCAGACTGTTAAGGAATATATAGAACATGCAATCGATATACCTCAGTATATACCACACGAGGGATGGTTGGAGCAAGACCCTCTTGATATTTTGAATGCTGTTTATGAATGCATTAAAGTGGTTACGGAAAAGCTTGGAGGTAAGTCTCTTGTTTGTATCATCCATACGTTTTTTAAAGATTAGAATAGGCAACCAAATGTTCGCTAATCAATACCGGTTGCAAACATCCACTAGTGTTAACTGAAATAAAAATCAGGTGTGACTGGATTCCACATTTACATTGACGGCTTATAAAGTCAAGTACAGGGGCGTATCATACTTTTCTTTTATTCTAATATTTTTCTCTGGCAGGTCTGTAACGTGATGCAGGGGCGGTCTAAGAAGCATTTAATGCAATTTTACGTTTTTTATTCTTATTAAGATAACCGTTTATGGTAGATATTAACATAAAGTTCGTTCACAATAGCAATAGCATGACGTCACGCTGCGGTTTGTTACAAGATTGTCATGTTTCCTTTTCTACTACCTGTACACTCATGAAATTTAAAACTTGGACACCACAATTTCTGTAAACAAAAGTTTGCACATTGTGAAGCGGGCTTAAGGGTATCATTTACAATTCTAACAGCAGGTAGTCTCAGCAGGGGTTATCTTATAGAAGGACTGTAGAATGAATCATTACACTAAGCACGTTTTAGAAAATAGGTAATTTACGTTGCTTACTTAATTTTTTCTTTAAAGAATATATTTGAAGGTATCGCTAATTAAACACCATAGCTCGATTAATTATCGAATCAAAATTTTGTTTAGGAAATGTTTACAAAATAAAATTAGAAATAATTTTGATTTAAAAACGTCTACAAGCAATAACTTTAAATCTAACCTACTAATTATTGTAAGTTATTTAAAAAAAACATTAAACTCTCTATTCATAATATTTAGTCCTTACAAAATGTATATTTTATGACGTTTCATTTTTTCTGTAGTTAATATAAAAGTGAAAATAAAAACTAAGGCAATTCTTATTGTCAACGTATATATTTAGTTTTTGACAAGAATTTATTACATAATTATAATTAAGATACCAAGTTATAGTTTAAAATTAAATGAAAACGTTTTTTTTTAAATAAAGGTATTACTATATAAAGAAATCAATAATGGGTGTGACCTCCATTATTATTGATACATTCTTGGAGGCGTCTGCTCATTGACGCTATCAAGGTATCAATATAATTAATATTAATCGTTTCCCATGCGGTATCAATGGCTGCAATTAGTGCATTACGGTTTACTGGTATAAAATTTGGCCCTTGTTGTCTTCGGATAACAGCAAGTATTCGAGCCCAAACATTTTCGATAATGTTAAAATCTGGGCTTTTGCTGGCCAGGGTAACAGCTCCAAGTTATTTGCTTGTATCCAGTTGCGCACAACCTGCGAAGTATAGGGTCATCATATCCCGATAGTTAATTATCGAATGTTCCAAGAAAATATGTGTAAATAGTAAATGGAATCTACTAACGTAACGTTAAGTCGTTAATTATAGTTACATAACTCTCCTTTCATAAGATATAGTTCATATTAATATGCTTATTGTAAAGCTTCGTACACACCTGAACAACAAACAGAACAACGAACCGAACGGCAATCGGAACATTAATTTGGACGGTGCTACGTACGAATTTTAGAACAGATTCGCAAGTCCTGATTGTTCCACGAACGGTTTGCGGCGTTCCCGCAACTTGTCGGTTTTTCTCCGACATCAAAGAAAATGCGCGCGAATGCGTTTGCAGGTTTGGACGAATCTAAACAAAACGGCGAACAAACTTATGCGTGAGAATTAAATTATTTATTTTTTGTCCTCCCTTTTGTGGGTTTGTTGTGTTTTAGGTAATATTATGGAGTTGACAGAAGAAAAATGTTTTAAATTAATCAGTGTTTAAGAATGCAAAAAAAAATGATGTCCCTATTAGCATCATTTGGGCGGGAAATTTCCAAAATAAAAAAAAGCGAAGTAAATTATAATTTTTTACTCTTCTTTGTGCGTAAAAATTTGGTTGGCACTATCTTCTTGTTTTCCGCAATTTTCTCAATAATAAATATATATGAACTGAAAACTACTGAAAATAATTATGGGAACAGCACAAACGTTCCGTTTGTTGTTCGGATTGTGAAAATCATAAAAGATCGTTTGTCGTTCTGTTTGACTTTCGGTTCGTTGTTATGTTTGTTGCTCGGTTTGTTGTTCAGGTGTGTACGAAGCTTTACAACTTAAGCAACAATTTTTTGGCGAATAAAGATTAGTTTGTGATGTAATATTAGAAACACAAATTTATATCATATCAAATTTATGACAACTTAAAACCAAGAACGTGTATGTTATTGCTAAGAAATTATTAAGGAAAAAGCGCAATTGCAGTGTAAATATTTATAATTAGATATTGTAATCATAATACTTAAAAGAAAATCCTGTCCATTAGCATTATAAGGAAATGGCTTTTACTTTATGAATAAGTTTCAATAACAATAGAATATCCTTGCTTGTTTAATTTACTTCCTTTGAGTCATATTGCTCTAAGGGTTGTTACATTGGTCATTAGAAGTATGTAATAAATAAACAATTACCTACTGTTTGAGAAGGGGTAGTGTAACCAATAAATAAAGTAAGAAATGTAAATTCCATTTTAGTTTAAAATTTCAAGTGTTGTGAAAATGCCACCTCATCTCGGTGCTGATTTGAAAGCGCGGATTGTTTCGGAATTAGCGGCGGGCCGTAGCGTGCGTGAAATTTCACGTATGTTAGATATACCAAAAGCACCGTAGGGCATTACCGAGTAAAATGGAATCTTGAACACACTTTGGAAAGAGCCATCGGAAGTGGTAGACCTAAAGTATCTACACGTGCTCAAGATCTCGAGTTGTTTCATTACGTAACAGAACAACCATTTGCTACATACTCCAGGGCTATAGCAGATACACATTTTCCCGGATGCCGTATAACTGCACAAAAAAGATTAAAGGAGATGGGAATAAAGAAGTATAATGCTGCTGCGAAAGAAGTTCTCAGTGACGAAAATATGAGACGTCGTCTGGAATTTGCAAGGCGATATGTGAACGAACCTTTGGAATTTTGGAATCGAGTGATTTTTAGCGACGAAAAAACGTTCAATAGCCGCAACGATGGACCACTAAAAGTTTTTAGAATGGAAGGAACTCGTTACGAAAATAATCACATATGTCCTAAAAACGAAGTGGTTATTTTTCTGTGAATGTGTGAGGTTGGGTTAGCGCGCGGGGTCCAGGAGTTTGTTGGGCTATCGATGGACGTCTTGATTCTGCTGCGTATTTAGATATTTTGGAAACTATTATGAAACCTTCAGTCGAAGTGTTTTATCCAGACGAAGATTATATTTTCCAACAAGTAAGTATTCTTATTTCACTATACTTTCTCCAAAAATAGTTCGGGATCTGTTGAATTAACATTTTCATAATGTATTTTTGTTGTTAAAGGACAACGCCCTATTCATACTTCGCGGGTTGTGCGCAATTGGATACGAGAAAATAACTTGGAGCTGTTACCCTGGCCAGCAAAAGCCCAGATTTTAACATTATCGAAAATGTTTGGGCTCGAATACTTGCTGTTATCCGAAGACAACAAGGGCCAAATTTTATACCAGTAAACCGTAATGCACTAATTGCAGCCATTGATACCGCATGGAAAACGATTAATATTAATTATATTGATACCTTGATAGCGTCAATGAGCAGACGCCTCCAAGAATGTATCAATAATAATGGAGGTCACACCCATTATTGATTTCTTATATTTATTTATATAGTAATACCTTTATTAAAAAAAAGTTTTCATTTAATTTTAAACTATAACTTGGTATCTTAATTATAATTATGTAATAAATTCTTGTCAAAAACTAAATATATACGTTGACAATAAGAATTGCCTTAGTTTTTATTTTCACTTTTTATATTAACTACAGAAAAAAATGAAACGTCATAAAATATACATTTTGTAAGGACTAAATATTATGAATAGAGAGTTTAATGATTTTTTTAATAACTTACAATAATTAGTAGGTTAGATTTATTTAAAAATAAGTAATAATCAGTCAACCCAAATAACCATGTTTAGTTTTTGATTTAATTTAAAAGTTATTGCTTGTAGACGTTTTTTAAATCAAAATTATTTCTAATTTTATTTTGTAAACATTTCCTAAACAAAATTTTGATTCGATAATTAATCGAGCTATGGTGTTTAATTAGCGATACCTTCAAATATATTCTTTAAAGAAAAAATTAAGTAAGCAACGTAAATTACCTATTTTCTAAAACGTGCTTAGTGTAATGATTCATTCTACAGTCCTTCTATAAGATAACCCCTGCTGAGACTACCTGCTGTTAGAATTGTAAATGATACCCTTAAGCCTGCTTCACAATGTGCAAACTTTTGTTTACAGAAATTGTGGTGTCCAAGTTTTAAATTTTAAGAGTGTACTTCTAATTACATACACTTTCTTTTGTAACACAACTAAAATTTGTACAATCATATGCATAATTATGTTCATTTTAGTAAACAAATAACTTATAAAACTATGTAAACAAAGTGTAAGGAAGTGAAGTTTGCCAACTTAACCTAAGTAACGTAACTTTAATTTACATTATAGTAACAATTGCCTGCAATAAATTACTAAGTATGACGTCATCCTATTCTTAAAGTAAACTGGCATAATATTTATTAATTTTTTCACAAAGGAGGCCTAAAAAAATATCAAAATATTGTTTTAAGGAGGTTTTAGTGTTTGTTAAATCAATCATTCAATACACAATTCATATGAATATAATGTACAAAAAAAATTGTCCCGACATGTTAGTCATTGCCACAGTGACTTCGAAACAACTGCGACGCGATATCAACGACATTCACGAAGCAACTAAACAATTCGGTTTAAATCAACAGTGGACTCATCTACATGTCGGGGCAATTTTTCGGTACATTTTATTCATATAGAGCACTAGTACTAAGTTACAACAAACATATTTCATGTGTAACGTAGATGTGAATTATTGTAGGCGTATCTGACATAGTCACCATAGGAATAACAAATCAACGAGAAACAACAATAGTATGGGACAAGACCACCGGTGAGCCTTTACACAACGCAATAGTATGGAACGACATCCGAGCGAACGACACCGTCGATCAAATACTTGCGAAGCTACCCGACAATAATAAAAATCATTTCAAATCGATCTGCGGCCTGCCGGTATCGCCTTACTTCAGCGCTTTCAAATTGAAATGGCTGAGAGATAACGTCAAAGCGGTGAAACGCGCATGCACTGCTCACACGTGCCTTTTCGGTACAGTCGATTCTTGGATATTGTGGAATTTGACCGGCGGAATAAAAGGAGGTATCCACGTGACCGACGTTACGAACGCGTCTCGTACGTTTTTAATGAACATCGACACGCTGTACTGGGATCCTCTCCTACTCTACACTTTAGCATACCTTCGGATATGCTGCCCGAAATTCGAAGCAGTTCCGAAGTTTACGGAAAAGTGCGAAGTGGGAGCGTTCTGGACGGGATACCAATATCTGGGGTGCGTTTGTTTATCTCAACCTAGCGCGTCGCGAACTGCCGATTAGATTTTAGGTAATCAACAGTCAGCCTTAGTCGGACAGCAGTGTTTCAAAGAAGGACAAGCCAAGAACACATATAGGAGCGGATGTTTTTTACTCTACAACACCGGCACAACGGTAATGTAGGCGACTGCTTCGCTAGGTTAGTTTTAGTATCTGTTTTTTGCAGAAGGTGCAATCGTCTCACGGACTTGTGACTACGGTTGCCTACAAACTTGGCAGCTCCCCTACTGTGTACGCATTGGAAGGTAGTGTGGCCGTGGCTGGGGCGGCGATGAATTGGTTGCGTGACAACATGGGCTTCATTAAAGACGTACAAAAAGACACCGAATCTTTGGCTAAGGAAGTATTCAACACTGGAGATGTTTACTTTGTTCCAGCCTTTAAAGGTCTTTATGCTCCTTATTGGCGAAAGGACGCTAGAGGGTGTGTAAGTTTCAATTTTGTAACGTTTAAAAATGTAATCTACTGTCAAGTACTAATTGCTTGGGGGTTGAAATTTTCAGTATAATATGCGGACTTACGGCGTTTACCACCAAAAAACACATAATAAGAGCCGCGCTTGAGGCTATCTGCTTCCAAACCAGGGATATTCTGGAGGCGATGAATAAAGATTGTGGAATTCCGATTAGCAAGCTGCACGTTGATGGAAAATTAACGACCAACAATTTGCTGATGCAGTTGCAGGTAAGTTACGTCCTGGCGCGAAATATCTTGTGAATATACATCTTTCAGGCTGACATCAGCGGTGTACCCGTGATAAGGGCCCAATCCCAAGACGTAACAGCTTTAGGGGTAGCTATAGTAGCGGGACAGGCGAAAGACATCGAAGTGTGGGATATTAACGCTGACGATCGCGAATCTGTACCCAGCGATACGTTCTTACCGACCACCACCGACGACGGTACGTTTGACGCTTAACGATTCGTCCCTACTCATATTCAATTATTTCAGAGCGAGATTTGAGGTACACCAAGTGGAAAATGGCGGTGCAAAGATCTCTGGGTTGGGCCACGACGAAGAAATCTATTGCGATGACCGACGAACGTTATCGATTGCTAGCTAGCGTGCCCGGGAGCTTATTTCTTATGGGCAGTTTTGCTCTTTTATTGTTATCCGAATTTTTAAAGAAGTGAGAGTCATTCGTATTGATATAAGATTAACTTAATAATTTAAGTTTAAAAATGGTGACTGTTAGTTAATCTTGACTCATGGAGTTTTTTTTATTATTGTTAAAATTGTTGATTTTATTGTACTTACAATGGGCTGGTCATTTTTTTTATTGTATAGAAAATTTTGTATTTGGTAATGGATATCGTTATAAATAAATAATTTAAATGATTTTTATCTTTGTGTTTATGGTTAACACTGAAAAATTCACTATACCAAAAACTGAAGCGAATAAATCGTGAAAATCGATTCTAAATTTGATCATCAAGAAGCAGACAAGAATGTGATAACGGAAAAAGGAGGTTGAAAAAAAAAGTAAAGTATTTGAGAAATAACGAAAAGAAAATGATATACGAATGGAGATACTAGACGGGTAGGAAGCAGACTCGCAAAAAGAGAATAAGAAAAATGTTTAATATATGATAAAATGAGGAGACAGTATGGGGTTCAATATATATATATTAGCAACTTTGCCGACAGGTATGTAAAGCAGTTACATAGTCGATTCTTCAATAATTATAGCCAACCTAACAGTTGGCAAGAATAAAAATTTCGAATCGCCTGCAGTAAAGTACGCAAGAAGTTGTACAATAGCAAACAAACACTGAGAATCACCCGACAGCTGTTTCGTCCTTTTGGGACTCATCGGGAGTGAGAGAACTCGAGTGTAAGTTCACTATTGTACAAACGCGCGCTGTCGACTATATGCCCTACTGGAGGATTCACAATATTTAAACGATAAGTTTTTCGACATCTAGTGTCGACTCGTTCTCTCACTCCCGATGAGTCCCAAAAGGACGAAACAGCTGTCGGGTGATTCTCAGTGTTTGTTTGCTATTGTACAACCTCTTACGTACTTTACTGCGGGCGATTCGAAATTTTTATACTTGCAAACTGTTATGTTGGCTATAATTATTGAAGAATCGACTATGTAACTGCTTTACATACATGTCGGCAAAGTTGCTAACATTTACGTACGTGAACGCTTTCACGAGTCGACACTAGATGTCAAAAAGCTTATCGTTTATATATATACGATGATACTGCAAAAATTTAGGAGGACCATAGATAACATGAAGTTTTAAAGCAACTTCTAGCGAAAAAATCATAGAGGAAGTATATGGTTATTTTCTCAGGCTAAATTCTTATATAAAAGCAGCATTTGATAATGTTATTAATAAGGGAAAATTCTGAAAATACTAAAAGAAAAGCAGATGGAAGCCCAGAACAGAGACAAAGAGCAAAATGAAAATAAATGGGAAAATAAATATGTTTTCTTTGCAAAAAAAAGGCTGAGGGGTAACCGTTGAGCCCTGGTCAGCTAACATAAGAAGTTTAACATAAGAAGATTCGAAAGTGGAATGGAGGAAGCAACAGAGTGGAGAAGGGATGCTAGAGTAGAGGTCTGAGTGCTATCGTGCATAGACAATATGTTGGTGTGGTAGAAAAGAGAAAAAGTCAGATGTATAAATAAGAAAGTATAAATGAGGTGCCATGTTTTTAGAAACTAGTAAAAATGAAATATGATAGTAGAACAGGGTATGGAGTTTGGATGGAAGGAGATGGACGTTTGATAAATAAGTCAAAAGTGTTAAGGCGTACATGATATGGGAGAGAACGGAATGAGTACATATAGAGAAAGTACCAAAGATTGACAAATTAATTATGTCAGTAATGTTGATGGTCGTTGTCGCGACCTGGTGTTTGCAAATTCTAATATTATCACCCAACACTATTATTACAGTTTAATGCTTCCTTTAAATTTAAGCATTTTTCTATTAATCATAATTCTAATTATTTTAATTATAAGAAGGCGAACTATCCGTTGTTGTATCAATTGCTTATAACTGTATTGGTCTAGCTTAAATGACGTTAATGAACATAAGCAAAATGTGTGTCATACGACATCTTGTGTAAAACATTGACACGTATGAATAGTATAAACTAAGAAAAATGCCAACAGTTAATTGTAACCACATGTGTGCGTTTAAAGTGCATAACGCTATCTAAGCGACAGCTTTAATGCTTGAAACACACGTGTGTCGATAAAGCCACACATGTCGTTACAATTAACTGTTGGAATTTTTCTTAGTTTATACTATTCATACGTGTCAATGTTTTACACGAGATGTCGTAAGACACACATTTTGCTTATGTTCATTGCTCCACGAGAGTTTAAAAGACCAACCGCCGTCTTGTACAGTTGTATACCGCACTTAAGTATACACCTCTAATGAGCTCATAATAAGAGCGAAATGCGGCATCAGGTGTTCTTTTGTTGCGTGTTATGCTTCTGTACAAGTTTTACTTGGCTTTATCGACACACGTGTGTTTCAAGCATTAAAGCTGTCGCTTAGATGGCGCTATGCACTTTAAACGCACACATGTCGTTACAATTAACTGTTGACGTTAATGATGTTGACAATGCCTGCTCTCTATTTTACGAAAATCTTAATAAAGTTTTGGAAATATCAGTACCTAAACTTAAACCCAAATCTACTCGTTATCACTATCCATCTTGGTATTCTTCGGAAATAATACGATCTTTACACCGCAAATATTCACTGTTGAGGAAATATAAAAATCAATGTCCCAATATCATCTCACCATGTATAAGACTCAGCGTGTACTGACGAAGAAACGTATAACTGTCGCACATAATAATTTTGTTAATATGAAACTGAAACTGATTCTATTGTTAATGATCCAAAGAAATTTCAGGACAAGAAAAGAACTTCTCCCATTCCTGGAACTACGCATTATAACAATGATGAACTGTCTTCGCCACAGACAATTGTTGATGGCTTCGCTGAATATTTTATGAGCGTTTATAATGTAACCGATCCTGTTTTTGCTACAATCCGCCTCTTAGCTCTATCAATTACTCATTTTTGAATAATGTTACTTCAATCTCTGAGAAAGAGATTTTTACTACTCTAAAGTCCTCTAAAAATATGCTATTAAGCTGCTATTTGCTGACGATTTTTAATTTTTGTATGGTGTTCCTCCAATAAACTATTTTTGAATTTAAAGAAATGTTCTGTGCTTTCTTTCACTAAAAACCATACGTTATTACTTATGACTACAATGTTGACGGTGTGATGTTACAAAGAACCAATTCTATTAAGGATCCTGGAGTCACCTTCAATCTTAAACTCGATTTTACGCAACATATTATAAATATTATCAATAGAGCACTTAGAACCTATTTGGTTTATTTTTAGAAATTGTGGATTTTGTAGTGGATCTTTAATTATTTTGTACAATTCTTTTGTAAGATCTGTTTTGGAGACAGTCCAAAGAAAATTTTTAAAATATTTATTTCTTGTCGAAGATGGAGTATACCCTCCGAGGAATTTTGAACATTCAGCTCTTTTAGAAAGGTTTAACTGAACCTCGTTAGAGACTCGTAGAATTTTATCAGCTATTAAATTCCTACATAATCTTCTCCACAATAGAATTGACTGCCCTTGGCTGCTGTCCAGGATCAACTTATTAGGTCCTAGGTTACCCACTCGACAGAAAACTACTTTTACGTGCAGAAGATGGAATGTGCTTAGCAACTCACTCATATCAGTGATGTGTACTGCCTCACGTTCGCTTTCACGGGTCGACACTAGATGTCGCAAAACTTGTCGTTTAAATATGATGATCCTCCAGTAGGAAATATAGTCGACAGCACGCTTGTCAATAGTGAACTTACACTCGAGTTCTTTCACTCCTGAAGAGTCCCAAAAGGACGAAATAGCTGTCGATTGATACTCTCATTGTCAGTGTTTGTTTGCTATTGTACAGCCTCTTGCGAATTTTAGCGTATGTATTTAAGGATTTTTTATACAAGGATCGACTTATGTAACTGCTTTTACATATCCTGTCCACAAAGTTGCTCATGTATATAATAATATTATAGCCAACATAACAGTTGGCAAGTATAAAATCCTTAATCACCTACGATAAAATTCGCAAGAAACTGTACAATAGCAAACAAACACTGAGAATCCCTCGACAGCTGTTCGTCCTTTTGGGACTCTTCAGGAGTGAGAGAACTCGAGTGTAAGTTCACTATTGTATAAAAGCGTGCTGTCGACTATATTCCTTACTGGAGGGATCATCATATTTGTTTTGCCACATCTAGTGTTGACTCGTGAAAGCGATCACGTACGCAAATGTTAGCAACTTTGTCGACAGGTATGTAATAGTTAATTACGAATCAAGTTCGGGAAGAACTTTTTTCCACGACATACTTAGAAAACGGACGTTTCTTCTATACAAATAGTGAGGAAAATTGGTTTTTACTCACTAGTGAGGAAAATAATGTCATTTTACAAAAATGCCTCTTTAAAAAAATGTAAAAATGTGTCGTTAGAACTATATGCGCCTAGTACTTAGTTAAACAATTTAATTTAGTATTCAATAAGGTTTGTTAAATTTATAATCTTATATTTCGACTCTTTAAAATTACTACCCTACATTTATTGGTTAGAATTACGCGGCTGCACTATGACAGATTGAGACCACACCGATACTGCAGAATACTGTAGACAGACTATTGAAACCCACTTATTAAATATTACTTCTTTCATGAAGTTGTTTTTTTGGGGAATGTCGTGGAAAAAATGTTGTGTCTAACACATGAGGAAAGCTTTTTTCCACTCACTCTCTCATTTTACATTAATGTCAAATTTTAATATAGTTAGCAGAGTGCTACGAGTCGACGTTTTTAGTTATAGTAATATACATACTGGATAGATGGCACTATAAATTTTTAATAACTTTGTGTAGATTTTTCAAGGTTAATTCTTGTTTTTATTAACAAAAATCATTGGGAAAATTATTTTTAACAACTAAATATTATATTTGGATTACGATGTTATTATTTCAATGTCTGTGAATGCCAGCGTTTTTTGTAATTTTTCCCGAACTGATGCGGGAAAAATAGCTTACTGATTGGCTATACACTTATATAAAATGTCATTTCCCAAGCGGCGAGTACAAAAAAGCAGTTACATAAGTTGATCCTTCAATAATTATAGCCAACATAACAGTTGGCAAGTATAAAAATCTCGAATCGCCTGCTTTTACATACCTGTCGACAAAGTTGCTTACATTTGCGTACGTGATCGCTTTCACGAGTCGACACTAGATATCACAAAATATATATAGATTGTTTCTGAAAGGTTTTATTTGTCAGAATTATTTTGGTTTCGTATTGTTGACGGTTGTTCAAATATTATCATTTATTTGACAGTGCCCATACGAAAGCGACTTTTCCTGCCATCAAAAATTTGTCCATATTACACAGGAAAACGTCTTCAGTAGCAGACAACCAGCATACGAAAGCGGAACAAAATCTGTCAAACTGTTCTCCAGTTTATTTATTCCCAATATACAATATTTTTTTGGAAAGTTTAACGTCCTTATGGTTATAGGTAAATTGGTATCAAACGGTCTATTTTGAGCCAGAGAACCTCTGTATATACAGGGTGTTTCTGAAAGGTGTGTACATGGCTTTATCAGAGGTTCTCTGGCTCAAAATAGACCGTTTGACACCAATTTACCTATAACCAAAAGTGCACCATAAAGACGCCGGAGGGCGTCAAACGTTTCAAAAAAATATTGTGTATCTATTAGGAATAACTCGAGAACCGTTCAACGAATTTTGTTCCGCTTTCGTATGATGGTTGTCTGCTTCCGAAGACGTTTTTCTGTGTAATGTAGACAAATTTCTTATGCCAGAAAAAGTCGCTTTCATACGGGCACTGTCAAATAAATGATAATATTTTAACAACCGTCAACGATACAAAACCAAAATAATTCTGACAAATAAAATGTACATTTTGAAAACTTTTTCTCTTTTGTTAAATTGCGCTAATGTTAATAGTTCTATCAGAAAAAAATTAAAATCATATTTATGCTAGACGCATCCATACGCTTAGAAATTCAAGTAGACTGCTAGTAGGCTGTGCGATCAAATCTATTATTTGTGACATTCATTTCCGGGTCTTCCAAGATTACTCACGTTTCTATTTTGCAATTAACTACTTGAAAAATGGGCTACACATTTGCCGAACAGACTGATATGCTGTTAGTGTTATTTATTTGACAGTGCTCGTATGAAAGTGACTTTTCCTGGCATCAGAAATGTGTCCACATTACACAGAAAAACGTGCATTTTTGGTTATAGGTAAATTGATGTCAAACGGTCTATTTTGAGCCAAAGAACCTCTGGTAAAGCCATGTACACACCTTTCAGAAACACCCTGTATATTTAAATATTATATTTTCCCGTAATTGGGGTAAGCCTGTTGGAAAATAAAAGTATTATTATTAATAGGTTTAGATAAAGAGACGCTAGATATATAGTAGAGGCAAAGATAAAATTGGAAAAAATAAAAATTTAACCAGGAACAGGGTAGTGGCATATAAAGAAGTATTGGAGGAAAGAGAAGAAAATGAGATATTAAAAAGTTGTTCGAAAGAAGTAAAGAAAGATAAAATAAGTAACGTATGGGGAACAAAGAAAAAGTTTAATTATAAAAGAGAAGTATATACGAAAGAGGAGGTTGGGAAAAATTCAATAGGTTCAAGATACGCAGGTTCGGAAAAAAAGGGCAAGATACAATCACATGAGATATAGAAGGATAGTAACGGAGGAGTTGCAAAAATATCTGGTTGGTGATAGAAAGCGATAAAAGAAAAGAGAATGATATAACATATTCCGATGTGAGAATGAGGAAAACAAAAATAAATATTGCTGGAAACCGGAAAGATGAAAAGAAGATGTGTAGATAATGGGGAAGAAATGGGAAGACCTAGAACACGTTGTAATGATGCGTTTTACTTTTAAGTATCGCACCGTCACTAAATTAATTTGAATAATTAATTTATTGTTATTAAAAACCGATTTTGTTGTGTATTTAACTTTTAATTAATTTTGTATATTATTAATTGTAAACCCAAAGCGAAAGATAGCGGGCGACCCGTTGTACAAAATCTTTCGTGCGCACGCAGTCCCCTCTCGTAAACTAGTTGCCCTACTTAAGTTATGCATTATATAAGCGTGAGCTCTTTCGTTAAAGAGTCAGTTGGTTCCGGATACCTGTTCCGCCTGGTCCTGCAGCTAATACTGAGTAAGTTCGCTTCTCTAGTTTAACCGCCAATGATATCGCTTTGGCTATTCCCTCCCGACCCGCACGATGTAGAAATATCGCATTTTCGTGTGTCAACTTGGCCATTCCTTTCCATTTTTCCTATTCGTGTGTTGTATTTGGGACAACGCATTTTTGCGCCTTGAATACACCATTCAAACCATTGCCCGAGTTGACATAGCGCATTTTCGTATGTCGACTAGGTTACTCTCACTACCTACCGCATCCCTTAACAAACCGCCGTTCTGCTTATATACCGTAACCCTCATCCCTAAATTAACCGCCGCTCCGCTTACAAGATCGAAACCCTCACTCCTATAACCGTCAAATCCACTAACAGCTCTTGGGTTGCATAGTTGGTGCTTTAATATATGCTGTTTCTCTGTGAAACTAATACCAACTTATTTGGTGCTAATTAAAGAAGTTTTGAGTTTTATTTATTTCTCCGAACTGCTTCCCTTTATACGATCAAAACACTGGAATTTTTAACCTCTACTGTAGCTACCCGACGAACAAACGGAGAGTAAACTTCGTCATCAAATCTGGCGCCCGAGATCCGTCAGCTTTTGTTATTTACAGAAACTAACCGAATTGGGAAGCAAGCGTCACAACGTGATGAGTTAATGTGAAGAATTGAGGGAAGACGAAAGTTGGATGTGATAGAATGAAGAGGGAGGACGGGAAGGAACAAGAAAAAATAAATTAAAATTGTTAATTTTAAAAGTCAAATAAAGTATTACATTATGTACATCGTACATATAACATCCAATTTGTCCATCAAAGTTAAGTAAGTGATGTAGGGAACGCGAAAGGCATTTAAGTAAGTGCTAGAGCCACAATACTCCCTACGAGATTTTTCACTCTTTGTACGCCATCTTGGCTAAGTATTCTCAGTTTGGACACTTCGAGACCGCTCAGCTATTATTTGAAAATTCCGAAGCATCATTTTTCTCGAACAAAATTGTAAATAAATGTAACCCAAACTTTCTTCCTTTTTGCACTATTTTTTCCAGATCCAGGTGTCAGTCTTATACAAAATGTTGCTCCTTCCAATATACTTTTGCTACTGTTTTATTAGTTTTTCTTTTGTTTTTGACGGCGACTTTATACCTATATTTATTGCTACGTCACTGGGCGTATAAACATAAATGGCTAGTTTACTCCTATCTAGTAGAGGAAGCACTGTATATTATGTGTGTTGTATTTGCCCATGAAAACACAGACATAATGCTAACGTTAGGTGGGTTTGTGAAACCTTTCAATAAACAGAAAGCCGCCCTTAAACATTAAAAGGCATTAGACAAACTGCTTACCACAAATTTTTAACAGAACATGTTGCTTATTTTACCGCCACTGCAAAAGGGCGTCATTAAATGCTCAGGCAATTGTTTTAAATGTTAACTATACGGAAATTGCACTGTAAAACAAAAAAAAATCAGCAGCGACTACACGAACAATTATTTTATGTCGATAGCAGGACCGGAACTTGCTCTCACAGGGCAAGAAGAAGAAGAAATAGAACCTAAATAGTAATTTCCGAGCACTTTTGCGCATAGACAAGAACTGGAGGCGATTTATTAATAGTTATATGCTTTTTGTTAATAATAACAAGAATTATAATTATAATTACCGTTGTTCACATCTGCAAAGGTGAGATTTGAAGAAATCCGCTGATAAAATATGTGACCAATATGCTAAACTTATCTATCTCACTGTGTGAAACTTGAAAGGTTCACATAAATGATCACTTTGGATGCCTTAAACACACAGCTCAAGTCTAAGTTAAGCTTGCGATCACGCTGCCAGCGTTAAGGTGCGTTCAGACTACTTGTACTCGTGCTCATGCTCGCGATACTTGCAGAACTTCTGAGTAGTGTGGACGTGAGGGCAAGTCACAAGAAAAGCCTTGCGAGCAGCGCGAGCCATGAACTCGAGAGGATCCGCCCGGTGTCGGTACATCCAAGGAACTTGCGACAAGTAAACGCAAGCTATGTGGACGGATACTGATTGAATCAGTTGAGTGTTCGTGCTCGTCAACGATGGAGCAGACTAATAATCTCAGTTTAAAATTCATAAATATATATGAACAGTACCCTATTTGGTGGGATCCCAGCCACAAATTTTATAAAGTAACGCCTAAAAAAATGAAGCATGGCTAGCCATTTCTGAAGAAATAGAGATTGGTATATCAAAATTGAAGAAGAAAATGACCAGCTTGCTTGCAACATACCGAAAATTGCGTCAGAAGCTTGCAACTCCCAGAAAAACTGGATCAGGAGCTGATGATGTCGACTCAACTCCTCTGTGGTTTGCATTCAAAACCTTTGGATTTTTGCACACCAAATATAAGCCAAAATCGACCATCAATACAGAGGTAAGTGAAAAGACATTAATAATTATTATTAACCCATTATTTATTTTAATTGAGTAGTTAATTAGCACTGTACAGGTTTATACTGATCTTCTGGGGCACCATACATAACACTTACATCACAATACAATATTTAAAATGTACCATACGATTAAATAAATATTTTAATAAACAACTGATAACATAGTATGTTAATCTACATCACTACTATCACTGGTAGTTAGCTTGCCACGAAAGTTTGCGCTCTTCAGTCAGTTATGAAATATGCCGCTAATTTATCCCTTATGTCGTGAGCAGCCTGTGTTGACCCTCGTAAAATGTTTGTTAATGGTATAAACAATGTAAAAGTCATATCCTCGCTTCTCCATGATCCAGGGATAATCTGTTCATTTTCTTCATTATCAAATATCCCTTGAGGAGAGTAGATTTGCCTGGAAGTAGAGCTTTTCCTTAAGTAGTTATGAAGATGTACACAAGCCATGAAAATTATCTGGCTCTAGTAGCATGGGCTTTCTTAACACTCGAAATACAGAAGAAACTATTTCAAATGCGAGTATTAAGAGAAAATGCGTCGTCCGCGACGATGACGTAGGGAAGTTTTATTACTCTACCTTGAAGATTGCACCCGCTAGGAAAATTTGCACGAATATGACGCCTATGGGGAGTATATAGCAAACGTCCTCCGGTCTATGGACAAACAAACTTGTGCCTATGTCAAAAAAGAATTTGGGGAAATCATTTTCAAAGCTGAAAGTTGCTCATATACTTCTCGTTTTGTGCCACAAGCACAACCCTTTATCCATTCTCACCAACTTATTATTCGAGACCAAGTTCAAGAGCTAGTGACAACAGCTACCGAACATCCTATGTCCCTGAGCCATCTACAACTGGGCCATCGGTTGCAAACCCACAAGAAAATGTTTCGCAATCTCAATCTTTGAGCCAAAGCTCACAATCCCACTACCTAGAGCTTGACACCCAAGGAGTGCTACCGTCAACCAATAATCCTTTAATTAAAGCTGCGCATACTTCTGGAACAATAGTCGATATTGTCTGCTTGGAAACTTTGAATAAAAAACTCAAGCTCATAAAGGTATCCCCAGATGCTAGGTACCTTAGGGTGACTGCTAGCCTCTGCAATGGAGATTGCTTTTCGAAATGTGGTGTCTTTCTTTGCAGTTTTCGGCCCCACCCAATTCAGTATGGTGTCAAATTCTGATGGGGACATAGCGCAAAATGTCTTGAAATGTAGGTTATCGGCCCTCAAGTCCCCCAAAAGCTTTGTTCCGCTGTAGAGATCGCGACTCCGGAAAATCGACAATATCCACCATCTACGTTTTAGAGGAACTTTCTTGAGCTTCTTTTTTTTTGATAATAAATGTCTCAATAGGTAACTTGCACTAGCAACTATAACTTTCACGATTCATTTGAAAAATCACGAACCTGTCCTACGGATCCTCTCAAGTCGAAAGGCCGCAAGCAACTGAAGTCCGTCTGGACACAAACCAGACGAGTACAACCTGCAGCTCGACAAGTCTCTAGGTTGCGAGTGTCGCGAGCACGAGCACGAGTACGAGTAGTCTGGACGCACCTTTAAAGAAGCAATACAAGCAATGAGAAGGTATTAAAAAAAACAATTACAGGCAGACAAACGTCTACGGACAACATTCAAGCATATGAAACTGAAGATAATTATAAGAAAAATGTCATTTTCCCATTAATTGATCATGTTTTGAATAATCAGAACCAAGATTTTTTTTAGACAATAAAACCATATAGCATCACTGTAGCATCTTATCACGCCATTTTACTGACAATAAAAATACAGTATAAACGTCCTTCATCGACGATTTTTAGATTCCTTAAAAGTGGAAAAACTAAAAAAAACCGAAACGTTGTACAAAAAAAAGCTGTTTTCTAAAATCTTACGTAATTTATTATTGACTTGAAATACCGTAAAGACAGCACAATTTAACAATGAACTTAAGCCGTTGAAAAAATAAACGTGTAAATATACACAACTGTTTAGACAGAGTTAAGATGTAGGTACCTGTTTCCTCGTATCAAATGACCCACTCTCCCTTGAATACGTTGTAAGACTAAACATAGAAATCCTCAAAAACAGAAAAAAAATTTACGTTTTAAAAATATAGTTATAAAAGTTATAGAAAATAAAATTTCCAATATTTTCAGTTTCATAACTTTTTTGTATAATTAACATTCTTTGAGATAAATTGTTCAAAAGTTGTGTATAATTAAACTACTAAACTATTTTTATTTGAAGAAAAATGTGTAAATTAATTGAATATCTTTGTAAAAATTCTAAGTCTAATAACAGTTTCGGTAAGTATTATAAATAACAATATGTGTTATTTATAGTACCTAAAATTATAAAATTGAACCTGTGTTTTCTTAATATCTTGTTTACATACAGAAGAACTAACTAAATAAGAGGTGTCAAATTTTAGGTTAAGAAATCGATGTCTTATTTAAAATGTGAAATAAAAAATAGTACTTTTATATTAACATACAAAAAGAGCAAAGTAATTTTGTGTGAAATTGAAACTTTATACATTATAGATAAGTGTTCATAATATATGTACCTTTACCGACGATTTTTTGTTTTGGCTATTCTGCGTTTATTGTTTACTACTAGCTAATCATATCATATCCGTATTCTGGTTTCCCAAATATGTTATTTAAACGCTAAAGTCATTCTAAACAAACCTTGTCCCTACAGAATTGAATTCCATTCTTGGTCCCAATTTGCCCGTTCTCTACACCACGCTAGAGGATAACGTCGATGCTCTGGAGTCAGTGGTAGCACAAAAAGGGGACGGTATGAAAAGAGCCCAAAGGTTCTTCGTCTATAAACGGTTCGCATCCCAATCGGTCTTCCATGTTCTTCAAACCACTGGGCCGCAATCTCATAGACAAACCAGCCTCACGCAATCCCTATCAAACTCGCTTAATTGCCGAAAATTATGGCGTCTTCCCACTGGAGGCATTGTGATTGAATTAAAGAAGCTCTTTGAAATGCAATTTAAATCGCTTAAATGACAACTGTACTTCTTCTTCTTCAAGTAGCATATCCGTTACCGGACGTTGCGCACCCCTCGCATGTATATGTGTTGTGCGTGACAGTAGACACATACACATGGGACCTACAGTTTAACGCCGATTCCGAACGGCTTAGTTGAGAGGTTTACTAGGCAAGTATACTCTCGCTGGTTTGCCATTGCCTTGCGAGAGAGTACGGCCGAAAAATTCGATGTTTGCACCGGGAATTGAACCCGAGGTGCCTGCTTAACAACTAACGCACTTAACTGCAGAGCTACGACCGCTTAATTCATTGTTTTAGGGCTACTTAATCGTAAGTGTTTTTGAATGAGGTTAACAAAACAACCGCTAGGGCAATATGGCTGAAAAACTGATCGTTTTTTATCTTAATATAAACAAATATATTCCCAAAAAAGAATTTACAAAATATTCATTATTACTGGGTGTTCTTCTTTCTATGTCACTTAGTATATTTTTTAAAAAAAAGTAGTGGTTGTAAACGATTCTTATAGACGTATAAAATAAAAACAAACACAAATTATACTCTAATCACATTCTTTTAGGTTATAAATGTGTTGGTTAAGATTAAGTCTGTTGGGTACATTACTCCACCAGAAACAAAACGTGCATTCAAACATTTGTAAGTTAAAAAGAAAGAAAATATTTTGAAGGTTTACTCTGTATGTAGATAATCACAAATATAAATTTTTAGGGGTGACTTAACTATATCTGTTGAGAAAACAGACTATAAACTAGACGGAAATATATTTTTTATTTGCCTATAAACTAAAAGAGATCAATTTTGTAAAGTTTATTTTGCCGACATATATGTAACAATCTTAAATAATTGACTAATAAGTTAATTAATTATTTGAAACGATAAAAACTTAACAAAATTCTTTTATAATATTTTATCTACAATAAAAATGGGTTTTTTAAAAGAATTCTGATCAAATTATCAGTTTTTTTTGCGCCTAATTTGTGGCAACCATACATACACGGTAAGTAATCTTTGTTGCCTAACAACATGCACGATTCCTTTTGTAGTTCCCGTTTTAAAATTATTATGTTTATAGGACGAATTTTTTTTTATAAAATTCGTATATCTACACTATTTTTGTCTGAATATTCAAACAAAACTCTTAAGTTGAAATGAAGTGAACAAATTAAACTCTACAATACATTATATGCATTAAGATTCTTCCCACTGAAAAACACTCTAATCTATCCGATTTTTTTAAGGCAACCGAATAACTCAACGAAAAACTTTTACAAACTCAAGTCCCGTGTAAGTTTTTATTGAATTGTACTCTAGCGAAGTTTATTTCCAAACTACGACCATGCATCCGTTAAAATCCGAAAACTTGAAAAGCTAAAAGCTTTCATCCATCTTAACAAACTCACCTCGACTTGTGTTCAAAAAAAAAATTGGAAAAGATCAAAAACTCCAAATGAGCGCGTGTAATATTTGGATAATGGATTCAGTGGACTTAATGACTCTGTTAATGAACCGGCAAGCTGTTGTAACCGAAATGCAACCGTAATTACAAGACAACAGAAAAAAACGTTTCCGCATAAGATCGATATCGTGGAAGACCGCAAAAGGCAGAGTACGTGTACATTTGATGTCCGAAAACGATAAATCACGGGGCGACTAACAATATTTCAACATTTTGTTGTAAAAACGAAATCTTTTAAAATCGCTAAAAGCTTTGAGCTCGGACTCGTTTTATTATTAATGATCGTCAAAGAGCTTTTAATCCAATTTAAAACTTTGTCGACGCCAAAGAAAGTAACTGAAATTTTAAATTCATTTCCTGCTTAATTATGCGATACCTCGGTATGACAGCAAAATGGCGGCCGTTTACTTAGGTTATAAAATTGTGTCTAAGCATAGGCGACTGATGCAACCTAAACCTAAAAACACTATCGCCCACGTTAATGAACGCGCAATCAGCGCAAATGCAGAAATATTTCACCCTCTTAGAGCACATGCACATGCAACGTACATGTCATACCTAAGTGCGTTTATTAAATGCCGTGGGTGTATTTGCTTATTAAACTGTGCGTCCCCTTTAAAAGGGGAACTACTATTCGTTGCGATAACATACTTCACATAACTAAAACGCATCCTTTTCACACCCCATCCGACGAAATTTTTGCAATGCGATACTCCAACCCCTAACCAATTCATTCTTGCGAGAGAAAAGTGTACGCAAAATTTCGTATAATTAATTGTTAGTTTCGTTCGTTTGTTACGAGAATTTAACGTCTTAATTTGGTTTCGACTAACGTTTATATCATTTTCAATTTTGGCCAAGATTTAGATGTTTAGTGTCTGTTTCGTAATTAGGGTTGAAAAAGGGTCGAGTGATTAATGATTAATTATGAATTTTTAACATCGGCACTTGAAAACTTTGTATACTTTGTTTGATTTGAAAAGTATAGTGGCGAAAGACGTTATTGCATAAGAAAAAAGTCTGTCTGTCACTTTTATTCTAAAATAGGCAGCTGAATGTAATCAATTTTCTAGTACATATTATTAATATATGTTATAATAATAAGCAAACACTAAATTACGTCAGCACTTCGGGTTTGTAGTATTGTTTTGAAATTGAAGTACGAGATGGTATTGCAAACTTGATAATGTTGTTGTCGAATACATCAAAGCGAACGGATGATAATCATTGCAGTGTACAATATAATTAAATTAAAGTTGAATTGTAACCGTAACAAACACAATCGTTGACGTCATCAATATTTGTAGTTTCACAATTTATTTTTGTTGTAGAAATGAAGTAAAGAGAGCTACAACCGCAAATCAGTGCCTGTTACTAATAGCCAGTGACTTTATAATCAATGCTAATAGTGACAAATACCGCCACTGCTTTTTTGCCTAAATTTTGTTGTGTGTTCATTTTGCGTTCTGCATTTCACCTTACTACAAATACATCAAAAACTTAGAACTCATGTCTGCATTCAGTCGAATGGAATATTTTCAAAAACAAAATAATCATTAAGATTTTTTTTCTTCTTCTTGAAGTGGATGTTGGTAACAATTACAGCGATAACAAGGAGTGTGTATCTACATTTATCCAATTTTTAATGTTCTTGAGTCATGAGTATTCCTTTCTTCCTACACCTCGTTTACCCTCCATTTCTTCTTCCATTATAAGTTTCCGCAATTGGTATTTCGTATTACGGAAAGTGTGACCAAGGTATGCAACTTTCTCATCTTGGTTGTAGTGAGGGGTTCTCTATTTCGTTCTTGTGTGAAATCCAAAGTATTCTTAATAATCTACTGAAGACCCATATTTTGAAGTCTTCCAGTTGATTAAACATGTTAATTGTAGGGGTCCACGTTTTGGCTCCATATAATAATACGGTGTAGACATAGCCCTCAGCAAAACGGTATCTTAGTTCCAGAGTAAGGTTTTTATTGGTTAGTAGCTTCCTCATAAGTTAAGAAATACTCTTCTTGATTGTTCTATTCGGCTTGTTATTTCTATGTCTGTATTTACCTCTTCAGTAATCCAGCATCCCACATATTTAAACCTTAGAACTTGTTCAATGGGTTTTCCGTATATAGATATATTTGTTGGGATCCTAGTTATATAATAATTGGTCGCCTTCTATCCATCAATCTTTGTAGTGCTTCTGGGCAATCGACTATTATGACTGTATCGTCCGCATAACGTTCATTTATTTTAATACCATCCTATCAGTCTTACAAAAAGAGTACAGTTCGCATCCCTGTAGTACACCACGTTTGATGGGGATACTTTCTGTATTGTCATTCCCGATGCTGACAAATGCAGTCTGTTGTTCAAACAAACAGTGATTTGCGGGAGAGGTGTCTCGTTGGATTTATCCATTTTCTTCTTGCCGTAGTCGCCAATGTTGGACTGCATTAACAGGTTACCTTTAATCTGGTTTTTAAAGGTAACCTGTTAACGCATCCGTCCAAGGCATTTTGTGTGCTATTAATATCCATTTTTGCATTTTTACGCTACTACCAGCTATACAGAGTGTAAACCGTTCACCTTGACAGCACCCTGCCGTACCGTGAACTTAGTGACGGTAGTATCAAGGTAAAGGGATTTGATACAAGAGTGGTCCCATGACCCACTGAAGAGCTCAGATCTCCAATTCGCTAACCGCGTATCTGTTGGTGTGTGTCTTCTGAGGAAATGATTATTATTACTTTCAATCAAGCCCAGTGCCTTCACCATTATTTTTAATTTTCTTAACTGCAAGATATTATTAAACTTGTGGTCAAAGACCTTCACCAAGTCTAAAAATGGATGAGAATAAAATAATCATCGTCCATAGGATCTTAAGTGACTAAGCCAACTGCCTACTAATAATTAAATTACTATTGTTAGTAGTTTTTAATTATTTTAATATTTTCTAATACATTTGCATTGTTACTTCTTCTAAATTCAGAGACAACCACTTTAGCAACTACATATGCTAAAAATATGGAGTAATCCCTCTTCCTCCCTACTCTATTTGAAATGTTAAGAAAATGCCATGCTTGCCCCAACTGAATATTGATGGATTTTATAGTGAAGTGCATTACCAACATCGTCACAAATGATCAAATTCCTGTTTGTAGTAGGTACTACTTACTTTAATATATAGTGTGTTCTCCAAATAATAGCGTCAGTGTGTAGTCGCATCTGTTTTAGAACCGCTGGTTAATTCATTTATTTTCACATTATCCTTTTTGGTAACGAATGAGTGGTGTTTGAATGACCTTAATATAAAGAAGATGGAGAACTGTAAGATAGGATGACATTGTTCTTCAATGTTTAATCACGCATAAATAAACATATAACCTAAGAAAATTACCTTCAAAAACATCGATCAGACCAAATAATACAAATAGTTTTAAAAGTTGGTATAGTTATTCCTTAAGGTGTACAGATGAACATACTAAAAGCCCCCGAGAGAGTGGCACGAGCCGGCGGTGGGGAAGGGGGGAAAGATATATTTTTCAAGTTTTTTTATATCACTTTAATGACTTCTACAATAATTATCTATAAATTATGTCTAAACATTTTTGCTGTACGATCAATACTTTAGAAGAGTATTAAAGGTGAAAGAAATAAGAAACAAAATTGTTATGCTGCAGAGCAAGCTGGTGATTGGAAGGGTCATCTTAGCTGTGTTCTTAAAATGATTCCATTTTTTCATGCCAGCGGACACTTTCAGTATGCTCGATGTGCACATTTGTATCTACAAGATATGATTCAGCTTGAAACAAGAATGATGCCACACGAATATCAGTTATTTGTAAAGAAAGGCTATTTCACAATAAGAAGAGGTGATACTTTTTGGTCTGGAGTTTGGTCAGACATGACTATAGAGCGGACCTTGAGGCGCAGCATGAAGATTGCACTTGAATTATTTAGTGGAGTATATTTTTCTTCAGGAGATCAACACGTAGATCTTCTTTTGTCTCGTCAGCGCAGGAATTAAAAGGACCAAAAAAAGCTTTACGCGTGGTTTATAGATCATTATCCATTCCCAAAGATAGGAAACCTCATGTCCTTATCAACAGGTATTGTTGGAAATAGCAAAGTTAATTGCCACCTTGTAGAAGAAATCGGTAAACAGCTCATGAAAAAAACGCTGGGAAATAACTTCGCAGACGTAAAACTACAGCGTAAAGACAAAATTTTATCATTGGGAGCCATGCACAGTGCAGTCAAGATCAAAGTTGAGACAGTAGTCGTCAATTGCTTGCTTCTTTTTGAAAGGATTGCTATTGCCAAGAAGGATGATAAACATCACATTTGAAGTACGAATTAGCTCTCTATCCATTGGCTTTATTCAATGGTGGCTTAATGAGGCGGCTTTATATGATGTTTTACCGAAATCCGACAGTAATGTAAATTTGAAAACTAGTGAGACGGTATTGATGGAGGCTTTCTTTTGCACCGTACCAAGTGGCAATTAGGCTCCTCTTACTCAGATATTTCTGATTAGTACATAAATTATGTAAAATGTAATTACGGGCCACATTCTACAGTCGTGTTTGATGGATACGATAACGTAAGAAACAGTACTAAAACATCTGTACAAAGAAGGAGGGCGGTGAAATCGTCTATTGATATAAACATAAATCTGTCGATAAAGGTAACTGTTCAGCAAGAGAATTTTCTATCAAATAAAAAAAGCAAAACCCAGCTGATTAAACTTTTGACAGAAAAAATGCATGCTGCAAATGTAGAAACACGAACGGCTCCAAGTGATGCTGACTGCACAATCATTCGCACTGCAATTGACAAAGCTGTAGACAATCTTGTGGTTACTGTTATTGGAGAAGATGTTGATCTTGTAGTCCTTCTAATGGCTCTTACTCCTCCAGAAAAAGAAATATTTTTTGTTAAACGGGAAGACGGAAAGTGGACACCAATATATTTTTCTCCCAAGAACTACAGAAACATTCATTTTGTTGTTCTATTCTCTTTCTGCATAGGTTCAGCGGGTGTGATACAACCTCAGCTATTTACAGGAAGGGCAAAACATCAATTATCAAGCTTTTTGTTCATAAGCCATTACTAAAGGAAATAGCAACTGTATTTTATGACCCAACGTCAACTCCGGATGTTACAGCAGAAGCCGGAGAAAAAATGTTTTTTCAAGTATATCGAGCGCCCTGTACTCGGACTTTTCGGGGACTTTTATTATATTCATCTGGACACCTTAAGGAATAACTGTACCAACTTTCAAAACTATATTATTTGGTCTGATGTAATTAATCTTCTGGTTAATATAAGAATTGAGATTATTTGCATTATACAAATATTTAGTTTCTTTGATACTCTTTTATTAAATTAAATAGTGAGAAGAAGAATAATAGACAAATATTTAGTGTAGGCAGCAAACAATTGAATCAAAAGAAAAAATATTAATGCAATTAAAACTGAGAAACAAAATTGGTTTACACGTGTGTTGTGAAAGCAATTTTTTTGCTGAAAGGTATGAAAGAAAAACTGAAGATAGAGAAGAATGAAGAAAAGTCACAGTAAACAACATGAATAGGATAAAATAAATCCGCATTTTGATTATTAGAACATGTTGAAAGGAATTATAAACCTAATTATGTATAGTTCACGTCAGTGGAATTTTCAGTTTTGCAAATTAACTGACACAAATGGACTATGATTAGTCGACATCCTTTAATCAATAGAACCATCTAATAGGAGTTGGATGCGAATAAGAATGTGCAATCAATCAAAGAAAAGCTTTTTTATCTCGTACATTGTAAACATGAAAACCACTGTTCGTTTGCGACAGTCATTGGTATTTATAACTCTAGACATTTATTTTATGTCACAACACGAAAACAGTGGAACGTCTTAATTCCTTATGTTTGATGACACTGTAAGAGAATATATTTGGTCACGAAATGAGAATAAAGTAACTCAACAAAAAAGTCGAACTAGCTTTCAAATGGGTAGGGCGAGATATTTTACTTTTCAATGAAAATGACCTAAGTTAAGTCGGTAATTCAGATTTCTATCAATTTCGATACAACAATTTAAAAGTAAAACCAACTTTCCACCCAAGAGATAAAAATTGCATTTTTTCAGTGTGACAACCACTACAAACTACTTTCATATTGTAAGGAGGAAAAGTCTTTTATTACAAGAAATGTATAGTTCACAGTTCACAGTAAAGAAACACTGATTCCATATCCATTATTATTAAATTGTATATTACAGGTACATTATAAGATTTTAAAACCGTAAGAGAAACAGGGTCCATTTAATTTAAGTGTAAATGTTCCTAAAACAACAATTTTCCCATTGATCACGTTACGTTGTTGCATTAAGAAAGTTCAATTTCAATTTTAATTTATTTCTTTGTTTATATTAACAAAAGATTCGGTTTTTCTTAACATAACAATAAAAGCAACAACAAAAATAAAAAAAAAATAATTTTTTTCTTTGGCTCTTCTCTTCATTCTATTCTTATTACTCTTCTTTTTCTTTCTTCCATCCACTTTCTTTTTTCCACCATCTTCCTCATCCACCCAATTCCTTCCCAACAACACTTTTCTCACTCTTTCGTTCGCTCTTACTTCACTACACTCTAATTTCAAATGCCCTACATCTTCCCACCCCTCTCTACACATTCTACACTTCTTATCTTCGTCCTTCCACCAGTACTTATTTTCATTCTCTTCGTTTCCTACTCTAAATCTTGCAATGAGTTTTTTTATCTTCTAATGCCATTCTTCCGGTTATGTAATTCGGTTTTCCATCTGTTATTAATTCTTCGTACTTCGTGTTGTATTTTCCTTCTCTAATTCTTGCTCTTCTTCCATACTTCTTCCCCCATCTCTTATCTTTTTTATCTCTTTCCTTGCATCTCTTCCTCATTCATAGTATATTCTTCTTGCATTTTCACCATATTTTATAAGCTCCTCTACTTCCTTCCAACATTCATATAATATCTTATTTTATTTCTTGATTTTCATCTTTTCTTCATACCGTATTGCTCTTTTTTCTGTCTGTATCTTTACTTTTTCCAGTTTACATTCTTCTTCAACTATATAACCTGATGTTTCCTTTTCCAAACTTAGTGTACACTTCCAATACCTTTCCTGTATCTTTTCCAGTTTCTCCCATTCTCTCCATCCCCACACCTCTGTTACATACTTCAACACACCTTTACTATTCTCTCAAAATTACATCTTCTTTTCTCCAAGTCTTTCGCAAATATTCTTTCCCCTATACCCCATTACTCCCTTATTATCTTATTACCTTTTTTATTTAGTTCTTTAATTTGGTCTTTGTCCTTGTTGTCGTATCTCACCATATACCGTAGGTGTTTATACTTGTCTACCATCTCTATATTTTCCTCTCCCCACTTCCATTTTCCTCCATTTGTTCTACCTTTTTCATCTTAAACTCCATAATTTTTGTTTTTTCTACATTTAATTCTAATTTCTTTTTTTCCAAATATCTATTTACCACTTTTATTATTCTTTTCATTTCCTCTTCTGTTTTTGCCAAGACCACCATATCATCTGCGTAGGCTAAAACCCACACTTTCTTCTTTCCATCACTATCCGTCCTACCTGCTGTCCTTTAATTTTTTCTCCAAGTTTCTTACATACAAAGAAAATAAACTAGGGCTCAGTGGACATCCCTGTCTCAACACTTTTGCTATCCTAAACTCTCTTCTCAGCTTTTCCCCTACTCTCGTTCTGCACCTTGTTTCTTTGTATATTTCTTTTATTGCATCTATTAAATCTTTGCTTATTCCAGCCTCTTTCAAGTTTTCCCACAACAATCTCCTTTCCACTTTATCAAAAGCTGACCTTAAGTCTAAAAACATCGCAAACATTTTTCTTCTTTTCTTGCCTATTTCTCTATTAACTACATGTTTTAATATTATATTCCTCTTCTTCTCCTAAAACCCATTTGCGAATCCAGTACCAACTTCTTTTCCTCTACTTCTTTCTCTAACCTTTTTCTTATTATTTCACTGTAATTCTTATATCCGACATTCAGAAGGTTAACTCCTCTGTAATTTCTTTCTTCTTTCCTATTTCAACCTTTGTATATTAGGTATATTATGGGTTCTCTCCATTTTTTTGGTAACCCTCCTCCTTTCCATATTTTTTCAAATATTTCTCTTAATCTTTCTCTCATCTTTTCACCTGTGGATTTCCACTGCTCCCCCTGTGTTCTATCTGTGCCACCAGCCTTTCTTTTTTAATCTTATTTATCGCTTCTTCCATCTCCTCCTTTTCAATCCCTCCTTCTCTTACTTTCATATTTTGCCTTTTATCTTCTTTTTCTTTTGCTTCTATGTCTACCCCTTCCAATAACTTCTTACAATGTTGCTCCCATTTTTCCCCTTCTATTTTTAGCTCAGCCCTTTTTTCTTTCTTCCTTCTTCTCACAAATTCCAAACTTGTCCTTCGTTTCTAATTTCATCGATCTCACTTTCTAACCTCATTTTGAATTCTTCTTTAAATTTCATCCTAATTTTTTTTATATTTTCAATTGTCATTTATCTTTTTTTCCATTTTCTTTTCCCTCTCCTCATTTCCTTCTTTGCTTTCTGGCACTCTGCATTCCACCATTCATTTCTTTTCCCTAAATTTCCTGTTCTCACTCTATACGTTTTCTTTTCTGTTGCTCAAAGGAAAGGAACACCAACTGCAGCGTCTATTTAACCAACAGAAAAACACCAAAAACTGCACCAAAAACCTTACTCGGACACGTGTTTCAACAGCTAATCTGTCATCATCAGCGATACCGATACTAAAATTAAAAACAATGGGAAGCTTATATATACTATCTGCTTATCACGCATCGTTAAACTTAATTGATTCTTAGATAAGCTTAAATAATTCCGAAATTCCTAATAGACCGTTATCATCATAATTCATAAGCAAATTTCTGTTTTTAAAATTTCTAAACTTTCATAAGAATCAAGTTCGTTTTATTATCTACCCTCTTAATTAATTCAATGTCGCCTATTTTATGGCCATTTTCAAGCATATGCATGGCAACACTGGACGTATCTGTGCGATGATATTTGAGATGAGCTACGTGCTCTTTAAAACGAGTTTTAATAGGTTTCTTGGTTTGCCCTATATATACTTGGTTACAGTCTTTACAATTAATTTTATATATTCCCGATTTATCACACATTTCTATTGGGTTTTCGGATTGCCTAAAAGATTTTGCAAGTTGTTACTACTACAGGCTACTGTTTTATAATCAAATTTTGAAAATATTTTTTAAAGACCTTTTGTGAATGTGGGATAATTTGGTAATTTGACATATTTCTTATCTATTTTGTTATTACTAGTTCCTAACGTTGTAATGTTTCTAATGTTTAACTTATATTTATGTTTTCTAATTATGTTTGTGACAATTGATTCTTGAAAACCATTGTATGATGCAATCTGCTTAATATTTCGCGGTTCTTTATCAAAGTTTTGTTGTGACAATAGGAAATGTAATAATCTGTGAATCAAAAAGTTGAAAGATGCAAGTTTATGTTGCATACTATGGTTGGAATCATTTGTTATAAACCTCATAGTGTTAGTGTCTTTACGATAAATATCTATATCTAGTTTGTTGCCATTTCTTGTCTAGTGCAGTTTTTGGTGTTTTTCTGTTGGTTTTCTGTTGCTTCCTTTTATTCTTTTATTATCTTGGTTATCTCCTCTTCTATTCCTCCTTCTGAACTTTGTCCTTCCTCCTTCTTTTCTTTGTATCTTTCTGTATTTTTTTCGTCCATACCTTTATCTCCCTCCACTCCTCTCTTTTTTCTTCTTTTTCATTTTCTTCTCCCACCAAGGTCACTTCTAACGGTTGATGATCAGAATCTTCACTTTCACCAATTTTGAACTTTACTATGTCTTCCATACATCTTTCATTTGTGATTACATAGTCTATTACCGACTCTCCTCTTCCTCCAATAAACGTGTGTTCCCTTTACCTCCTTCCTCCATGTATCCGTTTAATATTAAGAAAGTTAAAAGGTGATGAAAAATAAAACATAAATTCCGAAATCAATCAGATTTTAAATATGATGGTATCATTTTGTAGAAGAGAAAAAATGGCTATGATAAAGTGTGAAAAATTAAAAACCACACAAACCATTTTATAAAATCTGAAACGCTTTCGGTTCTGCTAACAAGCTGTTGTTAATGATAAGAGAGTATAATATTAATTGACAAATAATGCAAATTTTACGTAATACTTTTTTATATGTGTGCGAAAATAATGCCTATAACTTTAATAAGCTATTGAAACACGTGTCCGAGTACAGCTTTTTGTGCAGTTTTTTAGTGTTTTTTCTTTTGTTACTACTTTTTCCATCTAGTTCTAATGTCTCCTTCTTCATTAAGTTTCATTACATTGAATGGGACAAACTTTGATCATCTTCGATCATGTATCACAGACTAAGAAACAGGAAAACAGTGCGAACAAACTATATACTGGAAGAATATGAAGATGAAACACACGAAAAAGGGTAAGAGAAGCATAGGTGTATTTTAAAAACATAATAATATGGAGTATTAGATGAAAGCAACGAAATAAAGCAACAGGAAACATGGTCGTCAGAAAAGATTAAGATACAAATTACGAAAACGAATGATGCATGGAGAATTTACCTAACAGACTGAACAAGTGTATACAAAGAGAAGACAAACTAAACAAATGATCAAAATTGCAGAGGAGGAGCAATGAAAAACCTTTGTAGAAGAAATGGAAAAAGATACAAAGGAATATCAAAATTTATTCTGTAGAATACTGAAACCTTTATGAAACAAAATACAAGAAAAACAAATACGGAAAAACCAAAGGTAATAAAAAAACAAAAATGGAAAGAACATTCTGAAGAATTGCTTAATGATCGTAAAAAGAAATACAAAACAGAAAACAATCAAATGTCAAGCGAAACAAAAAGATGTGGTAAAGATATAATAAAATAAACTAAAATACGAGAAAACGGTTGGATGCGATGAAATAACGGTGTAAATGATAGAGAATATAGAATCAAGAAGAAGAGATGCTTCACAAAACATGGTTTAGAAAATCCAGAAGACTTGATGATAGCACTAATTGTGCTCATATACAAGAAAGTGCGCTCAAGAACACATATTTACAATAAAGAAAACACAAGAAGATAAAAGGACTGTTTTTGGATCTTTGACCCAGAACCCAGAAACAAACTATAGAACGTACCGCAAGAGAAGCATGTTACGGGTTTATTTGTAAAGTAAAACGTATGTCGGGAGCCTTCTTAGAAACGTGTGTCGTGTGCAGCACTTTACGACGAAAGTCAAATTTGCCGCGCATATTGCTAATTTTCGATTGGTGGAAATGTTTAATTCACAAAAGTTTCAAAGAAGACGAGCGAACATTTTCTAGTTGCTTTCTACTTGGGTGTTTTCGGCGTGCTTCGACACATTAATTGCAAGCTTTAATTAAATTGTTGTTGCTAACGCCCGTAATTCTATGCGACAGCCTCTCTCTTATGTCTGTCACATTCTCCTAATACTTTAAGTTTTATTTGCTATATTGAATTGTCTATGTGTGTCTCTGATTTATGTTCGGTTTAGCGTATTAGACCTTTAGTAAAACCTATTGAATTCCTATTGGTCGGTTTTATTTCTTTCTATTAACCATCAGGTGGCCCCTTGTTAGGCAGCAGTCTATTTTTTTACAGCTCCTCAAGGACCTCTCCAACTCACCGACTAAGCCGGACACTGCTGTGCTAACTACTAGAAATACTGGATCCTCCACGAATTTAGTGGGCTATATCGAGCCAAATTGTCTTATTTTTCTTTCTAGGTTGTACCGCTAGAGCCATCGCTTTATTTTATTATTTGTAAACAAGCATGTAAACACCAAACAGTTTGAAAGAAACATTCTATAGTTTTCGCTTTTTGTTTATTAGTAAATATCATTTTTCCAAACTTTAAATTTTTCCACCAAATACAAAAATTGACAAAATTGTACAGTGTTAAATCTTTACTTCAGAAATGTCATTCGGTAGATATGGCTAAAGATCCAGTTCAAAACAATTTGCTTTCACATGACCTCTTCTTCAGCCTACTTTTATATATTATTGATATAGGTGCCATTCAACTTCATCTTCTGTTATTTAGTACCAGTTTAATCCCGTCGTACCATCATTATTTCGATTTACACACGCGTCTTCTTTACATGTATTACATAATTTTTTTGTTTCAATTTGTTTGTACTCTCGGCTCATGACTACTTTTCCCTCTATAATCTTCGATCTTTTTTTATTTTACCTCTCATTGTTCTGTGTTCGCTTCTAGTTGAGAATTGATTCACTACGTACTTCTAGATATTAAATCACACATTTCTTAGAAGTCGATACAAAGTCAATTACGTATTTATTTTGTTATTAAATATTTTCACAAAACTTTTACAGCAGTTATCAGTATGAATTACTTAATTTAATTTTCTTCTTCTTCTCCTCTTAATTTATTACTGCACTCACCAAATCTACTCCTTCTCCACTTTCCCTTAATAACAATTCTGTTTTCTTTTCTTCCTCCCTAGTAGATCTTCTGTAACTAATATAATATAATTTTTGTTATATGGTCTTTCTCTTATGTTTGCCTTTCTTTCCCGTGTCTGTATGTCTCTGTGTCTTATTACTATTTCTTCTTTTATACCCCTCCCTTTATTTCTTATTCTTTCTACCTCTTTCCTCGCATATTCTCCCTCTTCTTAACCATGTATGCCATTTGATTCGTTACTTTTTTCTAATACTCATATATGATTGCGTTGTTTCTACATTTACTTAACCCTACTTCGTGCCTCATGGTTCTTTTTCCTATCTGCACTCTTATTTTCTCTCCTATATAACCCAGCCCTAATGTCCATTTTTAATATGTTGCTTGTTTTTTCTACGATTTCTTCCATTCTTTGCATCCCCATATTTCTGCTCCGTAAACCACAATACTCCTAACCAATTTATCAAAGATCCACTTACTCTTCTCTATGTCTTTTCCAAACACCGTCCCTCCCATTCCCATACCTGTTCTACTATTCTATTTCCTTTCTTCACTATCTCTCTTATGTGTCACAGTCCTTGTTATCAACTTGTGCCCTAAATATTTCCACGCTCTTCAATTCCTCTTTCCATCACCACCATTTTATCCTTTTTCCCTTCCTTCTTTTTTTGAAAAAAATATTATTTTTGTTTATCCCAATTTTGTTTACAGGTTCTTTTTTTCTTCACTACCTCTATTACCCCTCTCATTTTTTTATCGTTTTTAGCTATCACATTTGTCGTCCGCATATGCAAATACATCTTTGTTTTTCTTACCAACACTCCTCCCTTTTGATGCCTTCGTATTTCTTCTTCTATGTCCTGCATGTGTATCGCAAAAAGGCTTGGGCTTGTGTGTGTAAGTTTCTTCATTATGTTTTGTGCCGCCTATTATAATTTATTTTAGTTAGTTAGTTTACTTTAATACTCCATCAATATTTATAACCCTTGAAAGAAAGCTACATAGAGATTCTCAACCTGCAGTATAAAATCAACCAATCTTATACATTTTAGATGTTAAACAAAGATTTGTGCAATTTACAATTCTTGTAATTAATTTTGTAGAAGTTTGAATATTTGTAACTATAACAAAACCTATTGCGCAATCACCATATTGGATACATATTTAATTTTAATGTCCAGTTTGGTTTAATCTTCCTATGTCAATATTTAGCCTGAGACGTTCGTGAGCATTATCCGCTCTACTGCAGACTTCTATTGTTGTACTAAATATTACACTGTTTTACTAAAAATTAAAAAGAAATCATTCCTCCTCATCTCGCCATTTTGACTTCCGGTCTTAACCTGTCTCATAGTTAAATCAACTAGTAACTTACACTACCGACGTGTATCAAAGAATTCATTTTTCGAAATGATTCTTCTAGCGAACTAAATAGTCTTCGGTCATAGCATCTTAAACACAAAACATCTACCCTGCCAAAGACCGTCAAATCCTTGACAAGCTTATGCAATCTGATGCTCTCCGGAAAGGTTTGACCTAATGTTCCCAGAAATGAAAGTGTTAGACCTCTAGAACTACTAGAAGCCTCGTTAACGGATGAACCAAGACCAAGTGTACTTAATCAGATGCGTCAAGAAATTAGCACACAACCCTAGATCTCACTACTCTTTCTTCTTGCTGAAGCATTGCCTATCAATTCTGAAGATGAAGTATCTCCTTCAAAGATTTGGGGATATTCTAACCTAATGGGACGAAAGCTTAAGAAAATTCTTAGAAAAGTTGGTAAATAGTCTATTTGATCCGTTACAGTGGAATGTGACCACACCTCTATGCAGTTACGGTAGACTAGAAATCCAAAAACTTCATTCTTTAAGTCTTCTAGCCTATCTAGCTTCCACTTGCAGAATTAGTTTGATTGATGTTTCTTTCCATGGCGGACATTTCTGAAGTCACTGCTATCCAGCGTAACTGAGACGAAAATTCCCTAAAAGATGTAATAAGCTTATGCAAAGGAATCAAGCGCCTGGCTAAATGCTATGGAATAATGCTTGATGATAATACTCTCCGAATCACAGTCTTATTGAAACTTGCATCAAGGCAATGTGTTCATCGCGGATCTATAGTTGATGAGTTTTGAAACCATGGCCTTACTTGCCATAAAGGAGCTGGAATTTGGGCAAGACACTCTTCAATAAATGATCTACTTAAAAGAACCTTAAAACAGCCACCCAACAAAATTAGAAAGCGTCTAGACTGCATATAACTTATTCCATAGTCTGCAAGTCGAACTCTTATTTGGGATGCTATAATTTGCCACGCCTTTGGCCCCTTCTATAAAAACATCGCTTCTACTGCCGAAGCTGTACTGAATTCGTCTCAATGCAAAAAATGCAAAAGTGCAGCGAGTTTCTCATTGACTATGTGTTTGTTCCCTTCTCTGTTGAGTTCATAGGTATGTGGTGTAAAACCGCAGTTTAGCTCGTCAACGTGATTGATGACCGTATAAGATTCATATCGTAAAGACCTCCGTCTAAAACCTTTCTCATTCATCAAATAAAATTTGCAATACAACGAGAAAATGCTAGTTGTATTATGGAGACACTGTCTTGTTTCTGGATGCTCCCAAAATAAAATAAAATGAAAAATATTTTATTTGATACGTGATGTTATTTTAATTATTTACTGCATATTACTTTTCCCGTATTCAACGCAACAAGCAATTACAAGAGAAATTAATCCATAAATTGTCTTAAACATAATTTCAGAGTATTCAATTTAAGTAAAATGTGTGTCTTGCGACATCTCGTGTAAACATTGACACGTGTGAATAGTATAAACTATTTAAAATATAGTTAATATTTCGATATTTTGACCTGATCACAGTTTAATGCCTGATTGCAAAAAATTTATCAAGCCGTTAAATCGTTAAATTGTTGTAAACATACTAATTATAAAATTGTTTATTTCTACTTTATAACATCGTAACATTGTGACGATCGTTACAATAATTAATTGTACAACTATCTGTTATATTTTAACGGCTGTTAATGTAACGGGAGATTATCTTCGGTTTTGGATCTGGCATCTTAAGAACTGAAAAACTTATTACTTTAAATATTGCAACACTAGAATTTAATATTAATCGAGAATAATACTAGCAATAAAAATGTGACATTGTTGAAAAGATTAAAACTATGATTTGAATTGAAAAGCCATTTATTAGAATAGTAACTACTTTTTAACAATTAAAACCAAACACGAAGTATTTGCATAAATCAGAAATGTAACTTAGTTAGCTTTCTTAAAGTTGACCTATCTTTAATACAAAATTTCTCATTAACTGGTATAGGTTCACTGTACACACATTGACACATAGATGTAAAGTAAATTAAAATATACAATCCAACATAGACAGTGACATTTAAAAAATTCAACTTTACTATATAACTTTTTCTTGACCACCCTGTTCAAAAGAAACATAGTTGTTAGAAAATTTAGAAGGTACTCTTCGAAATTCTGCGAAAACCAAATTAAATTAGGTCAACCGAGAAAGACATAAGAAAATGGATTTTAAATGATATTAAATAAGAATCATTGAGACTGGAGGAACGAATTGAAAACAGAAAATGAACGCCATTACTGTAGAAATGTTGGAAAAGGTAGAGGGGCAAAAGTAAAATATGGAAAAGAAGAACAAAAAAGCTACAAGATGAACGAAAGATGGATGAAGAGTATCAAAGTTTAGAAAATAAGAGCGAGGGTTAGAATTCCAAAAAAGAGAGGAAGTATAGAGGAGAAGAAGGAGGATAGCCAAGTTTGAGTTAAGAAATGAAGAAAGTGTGAATAATTATTGAATAACGGATAAACAGAGAATGTGCAGAATGTGTGGGGAAGAGTGAGAGAACATAAAACATTTGTTAGAAGGGTGCAGAGAAACAATGGTTTAAACTAGAATTCAACGTTCCCAATGAGAACGAAGCATGTGTCTGTAGGTGTTCCATCCTTGTCTTCAAGCTGTTTTGTATTACATGAAGGTTAACGTTATAAAAAGTAAGAAATTTGATTCTCTAACATAAATATTTCTAACTTAAATGCTAAATTAATGTAATGATCAGAACTGTAAAAAATGGACGGACTTAATAAAATCATGTGAGATAATTTAGTTTGACAACTATAGATAAATTTATTCTTGTCGCCGATTGTAATGTCATTATCAAGACGTAATCAAACTCGAAATACTTATGGGGTATTTGGAGTTGGGTTTAATTAAGTTTTGTGATGTCATTATTTATTACGCGACTGAAAGTAAATTGGGTATTGTTACATCACGTACAGCAAGAAATTCAAACAAAATCAAATAAGGATAAGAAAAACGTAAAATTACTGTTAAATGCCAGTATGCAGTAGCCATTAGATCATGAACAAACACACACCTGATTCATTCTTATTTGGACATAATGTGTGTGTAATAAGACGAAGCAACACAGTGGGGAAGCATGATCATATGAGCTTTACATAAAATCGAGCCCGACTTTAGGTTTCTTAAACTCATAATTAACTTGAGTTTTTTATGTTATACACTAATTTATAGGCTTACGGTATGTACCTAAATAAATTAAAAATTTTTAAATTGAGCGACAAGGTATGATTTGATAAACATGTATTTATAGGTTATGACAAGAATGTCAGTCTGTACAAGAAATCTTTCAACACTAACGCTTAATTCTTCTTCAGAAGACATTCATGTGCTCTGTGCTTACTGAGCTAAAAGCAAAGTCAAGTTTCATCCGTATTATTAGTACAAAGTCATTCAAAAATCATACATTTCATTATGGAACAGAGACGGGGTCATCATCTTAGCGTGTAGCTGAACAAAATCTACAAAAAGGTTGGTTTAGTTTAGTATTGTGTTTTAATTGCCCAAAACACCAATCCCATGAATCAAAATTTTAAATTGATGGGAGCAAATCTTTTTTCTTCATAATAGTACCAGATTTTCCACTAACAAAAACATGACCCAAATAAACTTCGTCTATAAAGAGAAATCGACTAATCAAGTCAAGTATGTTACATAAAATATTAAATTATACATTTCAATAAGGTAAAGTAGACCTTGACATATACCCATATCAATAATAAATGTAAGGCACAATGTCGTATCGACTTGTTTATGGCGCTCATTGAATAATCAATATGTTTTATCTTTGTTACACCATTACCTAATATATAATTACCAAAACAATTAGTCAGTAAAACATGTACACACTTAATCTAGTGCCCTCAGGAAAAACAATTAAATTTAAACGCATGCGCTTTGGTTCTTGCAAAATTAACGCCGCCTTGATGAAGTTTTTCGTTGACACTTTCCCCAAATAGAAAGACGAAGAAAAACCTACATACGTCACGTTTGAAGAGATGAAAAAATAATAAACAGAACGTAAATATTATACGAAAGCGGCGTGACGTCAAAATCAATAAACTGTTAGAGGACGCCGGACTTTAATGATAAATTTCTCTATTTCTGTACCTCTCCTCTGTTATATTCCCATTAAAGTTTCATTACAGCTTCTACCGTTCAAACAAAATGCATAATGGATTAATGTCTGTTTTTTTTGCGGAGATCGTTTCTTATAACAGCGCACCAAGAACTTAAAAATTTTATTTTAAGTGCGTTGTTTTTATTATTGGGTTTGCTTTCACAAATGCAATTTTTTATTTACGTACACGTGTAAATTCACACGATATCACCAAGGGTGACAAAACGACCGTAAATAATTTATCCGAAAACATTGTTTACTTGTTTTTTAAGTTCTGACATAAATTTTAAATTGGATTTAACTGTCTTGTTTGTGGCACAATTTAAAAGTGTTACAATTATTTGTTTACCGATGAAAACTTGAAGTTCTTCACCATTTTGTTGAAGTGTATGGGCATGGCATATGGTATTTGTCTCACGAAGTCTAATCGGTATCTTAAATCGGCAATTTCGGTTTAAAAGATTAAGGGACAGAGATAAAGTTCGAGGATTGATAAACTAATTCGTTGATCCAAAAATTATAAAAGACAAAACAAATTCCAACTCTTAAACCACTTAATTACTCAGTTAAAACTAATTTTAGGTTAATCATATTGCTAATAATCACCTAATCGCTACCAAAACGCGATTAAAATGTTTAATTACTAAAACAGTTACAATATTTGCTTTCTGAATGTCATTTTGAGCTTTTGATCAGTGTTATCAGACTTGCCAACAATAGCTTCCCCTTGAAACATGTTTTTTCTCAAAAAAATTATAATACATCTGCACAATTTTTTCTGTCGTTGAGAAAAAAATTTTGAGTGGCGTTTGAACGACCTTAAGCTCAAGAGTCAAATAAATTTTAGATAAACAAAAAACTATAAAATAGATAGATAGATATTTCTATTAGTTTGTCTAATATATCATTTTCCAAACGGTTCGGTTAATCTCCTAACTTAAACTACATCCCTAACAGACTCCCTAAAACTAATAATAATGTTCCTTATTTAAAACAACCCAACACCAAAACTTAAAATGTCCTTCTTCCACATAAAAATTTTCTTCTTACTAATACTTCCCTCATCTATTTCTCTCCTTCCCCTTTTTCTTATAATATTACATTTCTTTTTCTTTCTTTTCTTCTCATTTGTTCGCACTCTTCCATCAAATGCTGCAAGTCCTCCCATCCCTCACCACACATTCTGCATTTTCTTTCTCTATCCTCTAGCCAATACCTGTTTACATTTTCTTCATTCCCACACCTAAATCTCGCTATCATCCTTTTCATCTTTAAACTATTGTTTCCTGTTATATATTTCCTTCCCTTATTTTTTTCTTCTTTTTGAATTTGTGTGTCTTTATCCCTTCTCACTATGTCGTCTTCTATACTTATGCCTTTTCTCTTCTTCTTTCGACTTCTTCTCTGGCATATCCTACTCTTTCGTAATATATTCTTCTTTCTTCTTGTCCTAATTTTATTCTCTGCTTCTTCACTTCTTTCTAACATTCCTTTATAATTGTATTTTCCTCCTTTTCTCTAACTCTTCTTCATATCTCATTACTTTTTACCAGCTTATACTCTTATCTTCTCCATTTTTATTTTTCCTTAACTATATATGACGGTGTTTCCTTTTCTAGCCCCAACGTCCACCTCCAATACTTTTCCAATTTTCCCACTCCTTCCATCCCCATACCTCCGCACCGTACTTCATAACGCTTCTCACTAATTCTGAAAAAGCTATTTCCTTCTTTCTATGTTAACCCCAAACACTCTCTCTCCTATTCCTCACACCTGCCCACAACTTTGTTACTCTTTTTTACTAATTCTCTTACATGTTCCTCATCTTTATTATTATATTTTATAGTATAACCTAAATATTTCCATTCGTTCACTCTTTCTATCACTTCCGCTCCCCATTTTCACTTTTCTCTTCTCTTTTCCTTCTTCCTTGTTTTTTTTCGTCTTTCCAACATTCACCTTCATTCTCTTTCCTTCTATGTACTTCTTCACTACTTCTATTGCTCCTCTTATTTCTTCTTCCTACCTTGCCACCACCACTAAATCGTCCGCATATGCCAGAACCCATACTTTCTTCTTTCCTATTACCACTCCACCCCTTTGTTTACCTTTCATCACCTCTACCATATTGGCCATGTATAGAGCAAATAAGCTAGGGCTTACTGGACATCCCTGTTTAAGTCCCTTATTGGTTCAAAAAAATTCCTCAACTTTTCCTTCAGTTCTTGTTTGACACTTCATTATATAACTCTTCCAGTGCTTCTATCAGATCTTCTGTTATCCCTTTTTCTCTTAGCCTATGTAATTCCGTACTTCTCTTCTCTCTCCCCCTTTATATATTGGACATATTATTGCTTCCTTCCACTTCTCAGGTAATCCTTTCCCTCTCCATATCCTACTTAATCTCATCCTTTCTCTCATCTTAATCCCTGTATATTTCCATTGTTCTGCCTGTGTTCGTTCCTTCCGCTTTCCCACCCTTCAGCACTTCTTCTAGTTCCACTTTTCCTGTTTCTCCTTACCTTTTCCTTAATTTTTTCTCTCCGTCGTTTTCTTTTGGTTTGTTTCTATCCCCTTCTAACAACTCTATATAGTGTTCTCTCCATTTATTTTATCTATTTCTGAATTTTGGTTTTTTGCCTTTCTTTTCTCTATTTATAAACTTCCATATGTCTCCTTCATTTTTAATTTCTTTTATTTTATCTTCCACCTCCCTCTTATATTCCTCCTTTCTTTTGTTACAGATTTCTTTCAATTATGTTTTTAAATTCTTATGCTCCTCTAAAGTTGTGTGTCCTTTATCCCTTTTTTCTCCCTCGTCTTGCTTTTTCTTCTTTTTTTACACTCTCCGTTCCACCAATAACTTTTTCTTCCCCTTTCTGTTTTATTTTTTCGATATGTTTTTTTTCTATTCCCTCTTCCATTCTTCTTGCAATGTCTTTGATTTCCTCTTCTATCCCTGTCTTTGTTTCTTGGTCGTATTCCATTATTTGTTTATATTTTTCTATACTTTCCTCTGTCCATACTTTTTTACTATCCATTTTTTCTTTAGTTTTTCTTTCTCTTCTACTTCTCTTTCGTTAAAGAAAACTTTTATAGGTTGATGATATGATGCTTCTTCTTCTCCTATTTTAATTTTGGTTATTTGCCACAATAAAAGAAACAACAACATCGCCAATAACAAAACCCTCAGAAAGGAAGAATGGAAAAAATATACAAAAAAAATAACAAAAACTCTAACCAGAGGCAGTGGAACAACAAGAGAAAGATATGATAGAAGAGCTAAAGCAGTTAATAATAAAGATAAACGCAGATCTGAAGCCGAGATAAACAATCAGGAGAAATGAAAAAGGTGGAACAAATGCTAAAGACAAAGAAAACAACGCAGTAGGTAGAAAAACAGACAAACTAGAAAAATGAAAACTGGGAAAAACCAAGAAGACGCAACAATATCATCAAAAAGAAGTACAAATACAATAAACCGAAGGAACAAAGGAAGAAGGCATTCAGAAGTACAGAAAACAGAACACTAAGTAATAAAAGAAACGAACGCAAAGAATCAAACTATGAGATAAAATATTGGAATGTACGAACAATGACAGAAACGAGCAAAACACATTAAGTAGCAACTGAGATGAACAAATATAAAATAAGTATATTGAGAATCAGCTAAACTAGGTGGAATGGGATAGGAGAAATAAGAAACACAATACTCTACTCTGGTAACCCAGATAGAAACACATACAAAGAAAGAGGTGTATGAAAACACATCGGATAGAATAATATAAAGACGATTCAAAACGAAGTTCAGAAACGCAGTGGTTATGAATATTTACACGCCAACAAACACTCAGGACAAAAACATCAAAATTGTCTTTCATGAAAAAATTCAAGCAACGATCCAACCCATACTGAAAAATATAAACAAAACATAAAGTTACTGGAATGCAAAAGTTAGACCCTATGGAATAGGAACAATTATTATTATTATTATTATTTATCTGTTTTCTCATATATTACCAAATGATTCAATTCTAAGAATTACCGTTCTTTCCTTCTTTTAACTCCTCACATTCTTTCATCATATGTTCCGTACTTTTCCTTCGATCCCTATATATTCTACACCTTCTATTCTCCTCCTCCCATCAATACTTGTTATCATTGTCCTCGTTTCCGATTCTAAATCTCGTCACTATTCTTTTACCATTTAAATTCCTATTACCTATTAAGAACCACGGCCTTCCTTCTGCTACAATTTGTCGATACCCCTCATTATTCCCTCTCTTATCATTGCACTTCTTTCCTAACTTTGCACATATTTATCTTCTGTTCTCTAACTTCTCTCCAACAAACAAATAGGATCACATCGTCCTGGCTCTTACTAATTTTCCCCTCATATCTCCCCGCCTGTATTCTTAATTTATCTAGTTTCATTTCTTCTTGTATTATATACCCAGATGTTCGTCTATCCAAACCCAGTATCCATATTCAATATTTAATTTGTTCTTTCTCTAATAGCTCCCATTCCTTCCATCCCCATACATCCGCCCCATACACTATTCGACTTCTCACCAACTTATAAAAAATTCACCTTCTTTTTTTTTTATTTTCCTCCCAAATACCTCTTCTCCCATGCCCACACTTGACCTACTATATTATTCCCCTTTTTGGCCAACCTTCTTATATGTTTCTCGTCCTTATTATTGTATCTTATCTTATATCACATTAGCTTTTAACATTTTCTTTTTTGAGTACCTCCTCACTATCTCTATTACCCTCCTCATCTCCTTCTCATTGTCCGCCAACACCACTACATGCTTTCCTCTCAGTCCTGCGTATTTCTCCTCTATTGTCAACACAATATTCTCGTCTACCTTTCTTAACACATCCCATAGCATTGCTCTATTCACGTTATCAAATGCCACTTTAATTAACAGAATAATCCAAAACCTTAACCCATTTTTTCTCTAATTTTTGATTCACTATCTGCCCCATGATATAAATGTTATTCGGTATTAATTTTTTTCTTTTATTTTCCTCTCTAACCTTTTTTTTATGATCTCCACATATAAATTATATACAGGGGTCATAATGTTTACTTCGCTATAATTGTTTACTTCCGTCTTTTCTCCACCTTTGTGTATCGGGCAAATCATAGCCTTTCTCCAACCTTCGGAAACTTTGATCGAAATTCTACTGAACAGCCTTCGTTTCTTCACAAGTATATTTCTATTGTTCTTATTGTATTATATCCGTTCTTTTGGCCTTTCTTATCTTTACTTATGTCATCGCTTCTTCTATCTCTTCTTGCTCCCTTTATGGTCATCACCTCTTTCTATAGATTTTTTTTGTAGGTTTACGTATATAAAGTCTTCTCTCCCCTCCTATACATTACTATTTAGAATCGTCTATCTCCTCTCTTCACACATGTCCAACAATTGTTTTCCTTGTCATACATACATTTCTATTTATCTCTCCATTTAGCATCATACATCCTTCTTCACCAATCCTCGCATTAAAATCTCCTCCCATTCTCATTTTACCTTCCTTCCTCTCCCCTTCCATTTTTGAAATGTAATTTCTTGCTGCATCCATTTTTTTTCCATTAAGTAAAAGTACATATGCTTGTGAATAAAATATGGAAAGAAACCCAGTGATTGGTTACAAGGAATAATTATCAAGCTACTAAAGAAATGTACACTAACAACTTACGAGAACTAGATATATTACTATACGTAACAAGTAAAATCGTCAGTAAATTAATGCTAGAAATAATGAAGAGTTCCATTAAAGAAAAATTGAGAAAAAACCAGTACACCACAAGAATCGAACATAATAGAGAGCTCATAAATGTAAAAGCAGAAGTTAGATAAGGTGGTGTCACCACTGCTTTTCCTTATTGTAATTGACTGGGTGATGAAAATACCTTGGATGGCCGAAAAGGTAAAGACTTGCGAATCTCCATTAAACCAGAAGTTTTAGAGATCTAAAAACCAAGAAATGTATCATTGAAAAAAGTCCACCAAACATCTACATACTGTTCATTCATCCATGGACCAAACATGATATTCATATGGAGGTCCTTTAATGGATGTCACTGCACCTGTCACAAAATCAATCCACTGAACGTTAGTAGGTTTTCAAGTTTTTATAATAATGCTATATTTGATTTGATTAGTGCTAGCATAGTCTAACGCTATAGGCGCGAGTTTCATAAACTAGCCAACCCCGGCGCTGTTGGTTCGATTCCAGTACAGGCCAAGAAATTTTCTAAAGCCAAGAGCCAATTAGGTAAAATAATATAAACATGTCTGTGTTACAAGTCAGTAAATTTGTTTTCGTATATTTGTATTTTAGAAAATTATATTCACTATAGACAGCTTATGGATGTCCACTAGAGGATTTTAAATAGATGTTCAGAGTTGTGACAAATGGATTATGAGTGGATATTTACCGAATGTCTAAAAAACAAAAACGAATTTACAACAGACATACAGATATACATTAGGGGACGTCCGTTAAACATACACGTAGGTACAACTATTTAGTGTTATCAATATTTTCTTCTTCGTATACGACCAAACCGTTCGTTTCTTCTTTTTCAATGATATATGGGTATTTGAACTCACTAGTTTTTAATTAACTTAGGCTGAGGTTTTGGTGTACCTCTACACCGGAACCGCGTAGTTCCATTGTAAGATCTAAAAATAAAGAACACTTTCTATTATCTGGCGAGATTGTAATCTAGCCTCTCCAAATCGGATATCTTTGTCAGACAGCCGCTTCGCACCAGTAAAGTACGTGTTCTGCTGTCTTATCCTCCTCTTCACAGAGGCGACACTTGTTATCGATGTTTGCAAGATCGCACCTCAATGGGTAAAGTTCCGTTCAGACCTACAAATGATCTGCTAAGCTACACTAGCGATTGATCTTCGAGATTAATTAATTCATAATTAATCTTTTGGAATATCTGTCCAGTGGAAAGGCGGTTCGGTGCCCCACTGCTAAGCTAAGAACCTATAACAGGACATTTGATGCCAATTTTGGCCAAGTGATCTTCCGCTTCGTTAGCGGCATCCCTTCATTCCCTGATACCCACGTTAACGTAACATAATTACATCGAGTTAAGGTCTCATGTGCCATGTGATATTTTAGAGTTAGAGGTCAGAGTGAAGACTGCAAGACCTTTAAAAAACCGCCTAACAGTCCAAGCAAATGTTAACCCTGTAATTCCAATTATTTGAGGCTAACTCAAATAGAAAGAGTATTAATATGACTATCTTATTCCGTTCTTGCTTATTACCGCCCTCGTCACCATCTTTGTGACTTCAGTGCTCCACCGTAGTGATTTGTTTTCAAATTCTGCAATTTAAAGGGATTTTCGTGACAATTCTCGGCCATCATAAAATCCAAGTCCCTGTGCACATTATTCTGCTATTACAAGTCGTACCACGATTGCCAGATTATCTGCATAGGCAATACAGTCTCACGAGTCGATCAATGACTAATGATCACGGAACACCCTCTGTTCGTAGGCACTGAAACTGACTCCAATCCCAGGTTGGTCCTTTAACCCGGTTCTCCACCATGGATCTGAACCAACGACTCGAGCACTAGTTAATACCTTTACCCTGTGCCCGCTCCTCAATACTCATATGTGGGGCAGTTAAAATCCCCTTTAATATCAGTGAAAAAGAATAAAACTATTTTCTTGTTCAGTATGCTCTTCTCAATCTTGTGTCTCAAAGTGTGTAAGGCGTTTCCGTCAATTGACCTTTTTGGTAAGAATGCTCACTTATGTAGAGAGGTCTTAGTTTCAAAAACTTTTCCCTAAGAAGTGGCTCGTTATTCTCTATAGTTTTAACAATGAATGCCAACAGACCTCCTCCAGTCTTTTGAAATATAGCTTAATTCAAAACTACATCTGAAAAGCTCTACCAGTAAGATATTATTTAACAAAAAAAGCAGAAGAAACCCGCATAGTCTTTTTTGTCGAGCTATGTACTATCCGGTACAACTTTTGAACCACGCGGATTGTGTTTTTCTTGGAAAGGCTTTTTCACAATCGTAAGGCTGTAGATAACTCCCTAATCCCCTCACAGAATTTCCTTCAGGAAACCCGTTTTGAGCTTGCATATTTCTTAATGTTGTAATAATATCGCGAATTTTGTACTTTAATTATAAAATCTATTCTTAAATGTCAATGTTTAAAATTAGATCATGTCAAAGTAAACGACCCATGGTGTTAATTAAACTAAATAAATTGTCATCAGATTCTCGCGGTTAATTAGATATTAATAAAGTTCTGTTATTACTTAGCAGGTATCGTAGTACAATTATAAACATAAACATAAACAATATTGTGAGAGGTACGTGTAACACGAATTTTGTGCTTCAGTGGTTGATACGGGACTTATTAATTTCTAATCAATGTCAATCTGCTCTAAATGCGGTGATCCTTGTGGGTCAAAACTACCTGGACTTAACTGTAGTGGTCCTTGTAATAAGCCGTTTCACCTACACTGTGTTAATTTACCCAAGAATATTATTGACATTATTAGAACGTACGAAGGAGTGATTTGGAAATGCCAATCTTGTATCTCTCTCTTGTTCAGCCACATTTGAAGATAAAATTAATTCGTACCTGGATAAATACATGAATAATATTGTTCAAGAATTAGATTAAAAAATTGGTGAATTAAAATCTCACCTGATCGAGAAGATTTCTAAGGACGTAAATTCTATTGTCGAAGCTGGTGTCTTGTCACTGAAATCCGAAGCATTGAATTCTCTGCAGTATAATCTCTCGTCTGTACCATCTGAAAGCTCCAGATGTCAAAACCGTCGCCCTTATGCTAACGTCGCTGAATCCTCTGTTCGGATTAAACCAAAGACTCAGCAGAGTAATTCTACTACTAAGGCTGATCTTTTACGTACTATGGACCCTGCTCTTCTAATAACAGCGCCGGGAAATTGAAACAGATGGCGTCCGTCAACCTTTCAGAAAATTATCAAGTGACTGAACCCACCAAGCTCCATCCCCGCATAAGAGTCACTGGGATGACTGAGTTGCACAGCCCGGAGACTATTGTCAAGTTTGCTGGTGTACAAAATCCTGATTTATTCGGTTCCTCCAGTATCAAATGTATCTCGGTCAACCCTCTTAGGAAGAACAAAAGCTCATTTCAGGCTGTCTTACAGGTTGACGCTGCTGCTTACAGATCTGCTCTTTCCGCTGGACATATATTTATTGAATACGATTCTTGCCCTGTGTTTGATGCATTAGAAGTTATTCGATGCTTCAATTGTTGCGGATTCCACCATTCGTCTCGCTACTGCCGTAAGTCGTTGGTATGCCCTAAGTGTGCTGAACAACATTCTATTGGTGACTGTAAATCTGATTTTTGAAGTGCTTTAATTGCTGTAGTCTCGGCAAGATTCTGCCCAACATTAAACCTGATCACGCTGCTTGGGATAGGAACTGTCCTGTCTATATCAAAAGCTGACTGCTTTAAAAGTAGATTTGGTAGGTTCCGGATAGCAATTACCCCCTTCTCCCGCCAACTCTCCTGACTGCTTTTCATCTCATATTTCTTCCGCTTCTGTCTTCATTTACTATCAAAACGTTAGGGCCTTAACACTAAAACACAAAAATTTCTCAACGGTGTTTCCTCTATCTCTTACATCGATATTTTTGTCATCACTGAGACTTGGTTAAGCGACTCTGTCAATAATTCCGAACTCCCCCCTTTTCAACATCTTTAGATGTGACCGGTCACTGAAGCCACATCCAGATCTAGAGGTGGCGGAGTTCTCATTGCGGTAAAATTCAACTTTCATGTGCAGCATATAGATTTGTATTCAATCTCTCCTTTATTTCAGTCTATTCTTGATATCGATATTTCTGCTGTTTTCATAAGTACCTCTGGTGCTAGATTCTGTCTTGTCGCAGTCTACATATCCCAAATTGTGTCTTATGATCACGTGATCACACTGTTTGAGGCACTTGAGCTACTTCACATTACCCATGGACCTGATCTCATTGTGTTGGGTGATTTTAACTTTGCCGAATATGCCTCCTCCCTTTCAGGTTGTACTTCCGAACGTGTTCAAAAATTAAATAATTTTTTGCAACTTACTGTCTCTTGAGCAGTTCAACTTTGTCCGCAATTCCAACAATAAGTTACTTGATCTTTTATTGTCATCCAAACCATGTCTGGTTGACAGGAACTGCAATCCAATAGTTGACGAGGACCTCCATCATCCTACCCTTTTTATAAGATTTTCCCGCAGCTTACCTGGCAATTTCCACAAACTTGTTGGAAATAATCTTCATGTGTCCTACAACTTTAGAAAAGGTAACTACACCTCCTTATATGAACATCTTTCTTCCCTATCATGGACCCCTATCTTGACAGACTTCTTCTTCTTTACAGAAACTATATTCTGTTATCTATAACTCATTCAATGCGTTTATCCCTAAGTCCTCTCCGAAATCCAGAACAAAATATCCGCCATGGTTTTCTAATGCTATAATCTCTGATATCAAGCTGAAGTACTCTCTCTGGCGGAATTATAAATCATCTAATGGCCTTATTTCTCTTCATCGGTTTAGAATGCTGCGCAGAAATATAAAGACTAATATTCAGACTTCTCATAAATGCTTCTTGAGACGTATTGAGACCGATATTAGGTCTAACCCTAATCATTTCTGGTCTTACATTAATCTACTCCGCAATTCCTCCGGTATACCTTCTAATATGACTTACCTTGGTACTCACAGTGACGGCCAAAATGATGTTGTCAACTTTTTGCTTCTTATTTTAGTAGCTGCTTTAGCGACGTACATGCCCACCACTTTTTGTACCTCAACATCAGGTTGTTGACGTGATCTCTGCCTAAACATTTCGTCGAGTCTAATCTGCTTTTCGCTATAAAAAAGGTTAAACCCACACTTACCGCAGGCACTGATCTCATCCCTGCCTTCTTCTTGCGAGACTGCATTTCTGTGCTGTCGACGCCGTTACTTCACATATTCAATCTGATCCTTCAACACAGACGCTTTCCTGTTGATTGGAAATCTGCTCGAATTGTTCCCGTTCATAAAAAAGGCGACCGATCCAATGTTCTTAACTATCGCCCCATCGCGCTTCTCTGTAACTTCTCAAAACTTTTCGAATTTTGCTTATATAACCACATCGCTTCTAGGATCTCCCAAAAGCTTCACAGCTGTCAACACGGCTTTATTAGAGGGCGTTCCACAATTACCAATTTAACTGTTATGCACCAGTTTCTTGCTGAATCCTTGGATTCTGGTTTCCAGGTCGACGTTGTGTATACCGATTTTAGTAAGGCTTTCGATCGGTTGAACCATGAGATTCTCATTTCGAAGCTACACGCTTTTGGTTTGAGTAACAACTTAGTACAATTACTCAAGAGTTATTTATCTGATAGAACCCAATTTGTTGAGCTGCTTGGCTTCCGGTCGCGTGTCTCAAGTGTCCCTTCGGGCGTACCCCAAGGCTCTGTTCTTGGCCCCCTATTATTCAATATCTTTATCAATGATGGCGCACCTACTCTCGATTATCATTGCCTATTGTATGACATAAAGATATTTCAGGTTATACGTAATATGTCTGATGCTCTTGTGCTTCAGAAAAGGCTTGATCTTTTGATAAATGGTGTCGGTCTAACCACTTAGATCTGAATGTTTCTAAATGTCACATCGTTTCTTATACCAGAGCAAAGTCCCCAATTTTTTTTAACTATTCTTTTCCGACGTCTCCATTACTCGCTCTAGCGCTTTTAAAGATCTGGGTGTCACTTTTGAATCGTCTCTGTCCTTTAGTTCGCACATTCGATCTATTGTTTCATCTTCACTTAAAACTCTTGGTTTTATTATCAGAAACTCTAGAGATTTTTAAGCGCTGACTTACCTCTCTTGCTGTACAGAACCCTCATTCGAACTCGACTGGAGTATGCCTCGGTAGTCTGGAAACCCTACGTATCAGGCTCATATCCACGCTCTGGAGAACATTCAACGCAAATTCTTAAAATTTCTAGCTTTTCACGTTGATGGAATTTACCCTCCTAGAGGTTTCCCGCAATCTGATCTTTTGGCTAGATTCAACCTTTCCGATTTAAGTAGTCGTCGCGCCACCTTTTCTCTTCTCTTTCTATACAAACTTATTCATTACCTTGTCGATTGTCCTGAATTGTTGGCAAAATTATCTTTTCCGTTCCTCGACCTGGGTCTCGTTTTCCTACCACTTTCTACCTACCCACTCCCGTACGCGTGTGTTGGAGTCATCTCCTATTTTCTCTGTATGCAGCAGCAGTGCTCTAGGTAAATTTGATATTTTTCATACGTCCATATCCGAGATAAAATCATTCTGTAGCGACTCCTAGTTGGTTGATCGATTTACATTATTTACCTTGTTTAACGTTAACGTTACTACTTTTATTTGTTTTGGATTATATCTGTATTACCTACGTCTAATTACTTTTACGTTTATATTATCCGATTCGTTTTAATTTTGTATTTTGCTGTTCCCGCCCATAATTGGCTTTTGCTGTGGTGCGGCTGTATTTAAATAAATAAATAAATATTAAACCAACTTAAAATATTTCGTCCTTTAAAGACTCATCAGTCCCGTCTGCATACCTACTCTATAGTCATTTGATGTTTTTTTTATTCAAAATTCAATTTTCGCAACCTTACAGTCATTATTACGGTTTTGTGAATCTTTATTTTGGTTTTGGTAAAAATTTCTTTTTTATTTAGTATTGTTGATTTTATAAAGTGTATTGTACTGTTTGACAAACGATATGACTAGCAATTTTTATACCTTTCTTCTTCCTAGTATTGATTTGGTTTTTTCTATGATTGTTGAAGATGCTTTTTACCATTCAGGTGCTTTTACACACTCATTAGCTGCTTTATGATTATTGTTAGAGTGTTAGCTTTGTAGTGAGCTTAGTTGGGAAGTAATTATCCAACAACTTTCGTCAATACCGATGAACCTAAGTACCTAGGCAGTCATTTTATGTTGGGTAAAAGATTGCCCAAACTTAGTTATCAAATTTTGACATAACTTGTTTAGGTGTGTTGTACTTTTCTTTCGGTCTCTCATCAGCATCATCATCTTCAGTTTCTGTGTTACTTTTCATCTTGTATAAGAGAAGGCAAAATTTTCATATATTCATAACTACACTGGATTTTCTGAGTATACTAAAATTAATATCCCAATACTTATAAAATTGAAAAATTATTTCGAATCATTACACTTGCGCATCAGAGTTTTTGGTTTTGAGTGTAAAATAGAAAAGTTTAGATAAGATTCGCGTCTGGTCCAAAAACAGACGTGAATCTGAAAATCCTATAAACTTCTAAACCGAACATCGTCTGTGCTTGTAACTGATTTATAATTGTACCGACACTTCAATTATTAACGGTGGAGTAAGTTTCAGTTCGCATATCTGCTTAGGGGTAGGGCGTTAGACTGGTACAAATGAACGTATTTAGGGTAATTAGGATAGGGGTACGCTCGTGTAATTTTAAATTACAAACACGGAGGTCAAATTGGACAAGTTGATATTGACCACAGAGTAATAAAAAAAAGGGTCGTCGACTTTCCAATCACCTAGCAACAACACTTCATTATTGGGTAATGTTAAAAAATATTCGAAGGTAAGTAAGGGCGAGTGATAGAATCGCCGAGCGGAAGGATCGCGAAAGCGAATCGGAAAAATAGAGGGATGAGCGATATTGATGCGATTGCACCTGCAAAAATTTTTTATGTAGATAATATTACGATGATATGAGTATACAGGTTGCGCACGAGTCAGACAAAAGGGCTTTGACAGGGTTATGTCGGTGCATGTCTCTGCAAGCGTTTGCTGCTACTACCAGAGGGTCTTATTCGATCAATACTATATGCGTACAGTCCGTGGAAAATCTATGTCTGTTGATGCAATTTATAGGTGACATATTGACTTGTCGTGCACGATCTGGCACGCTTTGATTTTACTACACTTTCCCTTTTTAGAGAACTTTCAATTAGGGTCGAATGTGAGGCTTGGGATTTTTGGATTATGTCGGCGAAACGCCTTCTGTTATACCCCACGAACATTTGCGGGAAAATATACAAACCACCACTACTCGTTACGGAACTTTTGGCACACTTATTCAAACAAAGGAAAAATAAGATAAACAAGACGAAAATCTCAGAAACTGAGCCCCATATGTTCGTATTGGAAACTAAAACTTTTAAGTACACTATAAAAATGTGAACGTCTTCATTATAAATCTTACGAATTATTTTTGAATTTTTTTTTACAACAGATATATTGTTGGAAAGATCACTTGTATTACTTATAACTATTAGCATTTCGGATTTGACATTGGACTTGAGAATCTTATAAGTTGGCTGATAAAGATAATATACAAATCAAATAACTGAGTTGTAATTTCGAAAACAAAGAAAAAGAAAAGATCGATTATACTGGATACTTATTTATACATACATTTATGTTTTCTTTTAAATCATGACTAAACTAACTAGCCGAAATTGTTTTAATTATATACGCAGATAAATAACTAGAAAAACTTCCATAGACGACCTTTCCGTATTAATTGAAATTTGTACGAGCCATATGTTTCATCGTAACAGTATTTTTTAGATGTATTGACGTCGATGACGTTAAATTATTTAAAAAAAAATGAACCCTATTCGACCATTAAGTACTACTTATTGATGTGTCAAAACGGTAGCAAGCGAATTAGTATAATTACTCGTTCTACAACAGAGAAAGATAAGAATAAGAAAAATTTTCCTAATGGAATAAAACAAATTAAAGAGATCAAGGATGTAAATACAAATTGAAGAAAACTGAAGCAAAAGAAAATGAAATTGAAGTTGAGAAGATCCCGCAATCAACATCAGATCAACACCGTAACGAAATTATTGGGAAATACGAAAAAATATAGTTAATGAAAGTGAAAACGGAACCTTAATGTGGAAACTAACGAAATAATAGAAGTCAGAAAATCAATGCAATAATGAAGGAAAAATAAAGTTTGAAATAGAAACAAACAAAATTTGTAAAAACAAAAAGTAAATAATGCAAGTATAAGAAGACTGCATGTGAAAGACCCTACACAGTGGTGCAAAGAAAAATCAGCAAACACAAGAGGAAAACAGTAAAAATAGAAAAAAAAGTAAATCAAAATTGTCCTTATGAATTTTGAAAAAGTTAGAAAAATGTATCCTCAGAAGTTATCGCGAAAAATTTTTTTGAAATTTAACTTGATTTTCAAAAATTTAATTATGGATTTTTTTTCGTCTAAATTCAACGACATTTCTTTTATACAGGGTGTTTAAAAAATACGTTCCGATATTTGGCCCACTTATAGATCTCATCAATACAAACAAAAAAGTCAAAATAAACATCCGGTCTCTCCCGGACATACCCTAATAGTGCTGATCTGATTAGGTGATGTGCATAAACTATCAAGCCGAAAAAGCCATTTTCGTAGATAGATTTTTAAAATTTTAGAATATGTACAAAAATATTAGTTTACACATTTTTTTAGGTATTTTTTTACAACATATCTATACTTTCTATTTGTTTTTTGACCTTTATTAGTATCGGGGCGATGTGGAGCTCTACAGTAAACGCTTGTTTTTAACTCATAACTGCTTAGATGCCCGAAAATGTTATGTATTCTAAAAGTCACTATAACATTTTTACATTTGGACCATTGATATCATATTCATGTATTTTTTAAACACAAGAACAACCAAGGCAACACGAAACATTATACAGTGTAGCATTTGAGATCATGACACCAAAACACCGCTATATTTGTTTCATTTGAAAGTGTGCACTTGTGAATGTTTTTCAAGTCATACATTGTTGTGAGTCACAGTTTTGAAGATAATTAACAAAAATCTGAACATGACATATAAACAGCTTCTAAATCTTTTCTTCCCAATATTTTTTTAAACCCATCGATTTTCATGAGAAAATTAGCTTTTCTAAACTTTTAGACAATTGTTTTTTGGTCTATACTTACGAATTTATTTCTTTTATTTTATTGTAGTTAAAAATGTATACGATTTATTATTTTTTCTTTTATTAAATTTTTTTTATTATAATTTTTTGATTTTTGTTTGTTACGATCAAATTTAGAAATACCAGTAATAGTAAAATTATTTATTTACTTTTAGACTGTGCTCTTTCTATCTTTTTATTGACATGGTGGCTAGGTTGGCCCTACTGCGTCTAGAAAGAGTATAATAGGATAATGATCCAAAGCTCAATTACTTCGGGACGACAGTGGCAAAGACCTTCCATTAAAGTCGACTTCAGGGTGGAACTAGGGAACTTTCTTTCCAGCGCCAAAAATCAAATCTTTTGATTTACAAGCGGATCATGAATTGCTGAGAACTGGTGCAAGGATATTTGAGCCATGACTAAATACTATAAATCCATGGGCAGCTGCACTAGTATCTTTCAACAGAGGTACAGGCAATCAAACGCTGCAAGCAGTTCAATGTAGATCGGGGATATGTTGGCAGACATATCAAATTATGTTTGATAGCTGGACAGCCATCACAACGCCGTGTCATCAGCTCGAAGATGGTGAGAAATTGTAAAAGAAAACTGAATAAACTAGGGGCATGTAATAAGATCACCACTAACTTGGGTTTTGGGATACTCTGGGATTTTTGTCAACAAGCAGAAGAATGTCTTCGTCTTAGGGCTCAAACTCTTTGGTGGTATTGACAAGCACACAATACCGAAAATATAACTGGACCCATCACAACACCATGTTATCACCTCAAAGATGGTGAGAAATTGCAAAAGGAAACTGAATAAACTTAAGGCATGTAACAAAATCACCACTAGTTTGAGTTCTGGAACACTCTGTAATTCCTGTCAACGAGCAGAAGGACGCCTTTGTTAGGAAGAGTGCGCCCACCCCATTGTGTAAGACCTAGGGTTTGAGCTCTTCAGTGGTATTGGCAAGCACACAATACGAGAAATACTCCGTGCTAAGAAACGGGAAGAAAATGAAGAAAACTGAGTCAACCTTCCAAGGCTGAGGCCCTTGAAAAATCTACTATGTAATTTCACCAGCAAAGAACGTAAGGATTAGTTAGCAGTCAGCAGGAACCATCTAAGAATTCTTAATGGCTTCTTAACAGGACACTGCCGACTGCGGACAGCTTGGCAAAATTGGTGTCGCCATTAACTCAACATGCAGATTTTGTCCAAAAATCAACCGTTTCCAAGATACAGGCAGTTTTTGAAACTAAAATTACTAAGCGCAGTTGTAGTGATTCGTGGTATTTATCACGTCAGTCAGTCTAGTTGCCGCATCTGTTGTAATCATTGTGTGGCTGTCATTTTTAGTGTTATTGTTGCTATTGAAGCCGTTGTTGCTGTTGCTCATTGTTTTCAAATATGCCGGAATATACCAACGCAGAAATGGCAGACATGCTTATTATGTATGGCAAGGCCGATGGAAATACTTATGAAGCACGTCGCCTATATGCCGAAGCATTCCCAAACCGGGTACTTCCATGTGCCAAACTTTTTACAAATTTACATCAACGTTTATCCAAAGTTGGATCATTTAAATCAAGGAACGGTGATGGTGGTGGCCTAGATCAGTTTCTACTCCCGAGGCAGAACTTGGCATTTTAAGAAGAATTAAAGAAAATCCCGCTACTAGTACTAGAAGACTCTCTACTGAAACAAATAGTAATTCTTCCCTAATTTGGAAAATGTTACGCGAGAAGCAATTGCCCCTATACCATATTCAAAGGGTACCATGCTCTTACTGCGCCTGATTATGCCGCACGACTGGTGTTTTGTCAAAGGATGCTGAGAAAAGTTGGGGAAATTTTATTTACTGACGAAGAATGGCATTTTTAATTTCCATAATAGCCATGTTTGGGCCGACGAAAACCCGCACGCCATTGTTGAATCAAATTGTTGTGAAACGTGACAACAACACATTAATTTTAATTTAATCAACTCTCTCAAAGTTGGTGAAATGCCATGGTAAACAAGCAAAAAAAAAACGAAAAAAAACACGCCAAGATATGAAAACACGCAAAATATAAAGTGTATGCAATTTAATAAAATATATTTTAAACGGCCCTTCAAGTTATTGTGTAAATCCGAAGAAAATTACTAGATTTGGGGCATCAAATTTTACAAAGAATCTTTGTAAATGGTTCCAAAATATATGGTCTAACATATTCGAATTCGGATATAGTATACCTATTTAGGTTTTAGGCTTACTTTTAAATTAAAGGTTAGAATTACGAGAGTAATATTAAAGTGACAATAAGTTCAAAATGCGTTTAGTCCCTTTGGAGCAACATGAATGTTCTGATGATATATAATTTTTTAAATAATACATAAATGAATTCTATTTAGACTCACAATTGTCTATTTAACATCTTATTCATTTTGTGCTAAATTTTTAATAGTTTTAGAAAATTTTCTGCGCGGTCCTCGATCTTCAAACATCCATTATTCTCATTTTCAAAATATTTGAGGTTAGAAACGAGATTTTGAAAAATGATTTTCACTGGCCTATTTGGATGTAATTGGGTACTTTATCATAAAGAAAAAGTCATATCATTCCAATTGATTTTTTTTTTTAATTTGGGTCATGGTGTCAAAACTAGCCCCCTGGCGGAGAAGGATTTAACTAAATTAACTATATTGATTCTTATTGCTTAAGGAATGCTCTTTTCAACGATACTAAATTTGTTAAAATCGGTCAAACCGTTAAGAAGTTAAAGCAGGTTATTGCAAAAACAATTGAACACTCCCGCCATCTTTGTTTTTGAAATAACTAAACTTTTGTTTCTACGAAAATGATAGATAAACTGGTTCTCTTTACAAATGTAAAAAAAAATTTTGTTTATTATGCGAAATTTATAGAAAAAGCAATTTAAAAATTTAAGATGACAGTTACGCCCTTTGTGGTCATTTTTAAAACTTGAAAATATTTTCCTGCGATTCTTCATGGCCGATTTACTTAGTATTTTTGTTACACCAAAGTCATACGACGAACGGTTCCCGAGATATGACCGAGGAACAGTCTTATTGGGTCACGTAGTACATACACTCAAACATAGATCCCTCTAAAACATTCAAAGTTTGTTGTGCAATACTAGAACAAATAACTCACAAACTCCCTCAAACAAAAATACATTCTGACAAATTTAAAATCCCAGATAAGATCAAGATAAATTTAGCTGATCCTGGTTTCCACACTCCATCAGATATAGATTTGGTTATTGGAGCAGATGTTTACTACACACTTCTTACACACGGTCTAGTGAAATTCGGCAGAGGTCATCTTGCTTTGTTAAATACGCATCTGGTTTGGATTATATCAGGAAACGTTCCTGAAAATTATATATCTCAACCATTTGTTTCAACATCAAATTCTCATCACTCCATTAACCACTCAAATGATACAGATGAGTTAGAAAATCTATTAACAAAGTTCTGGAAACTCAAAGAGGTATCTGAATCTCGAAGAGCTCTCTGAATCTCACACTCTCTCTTCAGATGATAAAAAATCTGAAAAAAATTTCACAACTACTACTCGAATTCTTCAAAATGGTCATTATCAAGTAGATATTCCTCTGTAAATAAACATCACAATCTCGGTGATTCCCTTTCTTTATCACAAAAAAGGTTTTTTCTCTAGAAAAACGATTTGAAAAAGATTCCTCTCTTTTTCACAAATATCAAAAATTCATCGATGAATATGTGTCATTAGGTCATGCAAAATATGTCTCGCTATCCCCTACTAACAATAAATTAGAAAAAAAAAAACTTTATCTCTCATTTGTGCGTAATCAGAAATGAAAGCGTGATCACCAAGTTGCGTTTGACGCATCTTGTAAAACGTCTTCAGGACTGTCATTAAACGATATTACTTTAAAAGGATTTCAAGTTCAACCGGAACTGTATGACATCTTGTGTAGGTTTCGATCGTTTAGATTTGTACTAACCGTCGACATTGAAAAAATGTATCGGCAGGTTTTCACAAATCCTCGACAAAATTTTCTGCAAAACATTAGTTGGCGTGAGTCACATCATCAATCTTTAAAATGTTTGGAACTTCAAACCATCACATACGAAACAAATTTTGCTCCCTATGCTGCTACTCGTGTATTAAACGACATTGCTCTCAATAACTCTGATTATCCCTTAGCATCAGATGCTCTGCTCACTCAAACTTATGTTGACGACATTTTGTCTTGATGTGACTTAGAAAAAAAGTTACCCGAACTCTATTCTCAATTGACTTCTCTTCTCTCTAAGCACGGATTTAACTTGCATAAATGGTGTTCAAACTCAAATGATTTTTTAGAAAAAATATCGCACCCTCAAGCCATAGAGGTGGACTTCTTCATGTAAACTTCTCGGTCTAAAATAGAACCCCTCATCAGACAATTTTCAAATCTCTGTTCCTTCTCACCCTTTAGACGATATTCTAATTTCAAAAAGAAACATTTTATCATACCTCGCTCAATGTTTTGACCTCATAGGACAAGTAAATCCTGTTATAGTAAAAGGAAAAGTTCTTATGCAAAGATTGTGGTTGCATAAGGTGGATTGGGACTAGACTAATTTCTCGATTAAAACATCTCACAATTCTTTGGTATTTGTTTTTGAATAAAAGTATTGCACATGCAGAAGTTTGTGGTTTTTCTGATGCAAGCAATCTTGCTTATGGAGCTTGTGTATACATTAGAACCACTTACTCAGACAATTCGGTGTCTTGTAATTTATTGACATCCAAATCACGTGTAGCTCCAATCAAAGCAATAACAATTCCTAGACTCGAACTTTGTTCCATGTTATTGTTGTCAAAATTAATTAAGAATTATAAAGGAAAATTAACTCCTACCTCTGTCACACTTTGGACAGATTCGCAAATTGCGTTGTACTGGTGTAAAAGTCACGCCAGTCGATGGGCAGCGTTTGTATCGCATAGAGTATCTGAAATTCAAGAACTCACTCATGACTATCAGTGGAATCATGTAAAATCATCGGATAACCCTGCAGATATGTTATCCCGTGGTCATTTGAACTCTGATGATTTCATTTTTTGGTTTAACGGTCCCAAATATTTGCTCAATCCTAAATTTAAAGTGCAAAATGTAGAAAGTTTTTCTTTCTCGTTTAAAAATCTCCCCGAGGAAAGGAAAATGTCTTTAACTGTCACTCAATTTTTCGAAAAATTTTGGAAATCAATATTTTCACGTTTCTCATCATTTTCTCGATTGCATAGAACAATGGCATACGTGTTACGGTTTGTTCACAATGCTACTCATTTGCAAGCAAAAGCAACAGGTACCGTCGCTATTTCTGAGTTGAATTCCGCTCTTACTCTAATTATAAAAAAGGTTCAAGAAGAACACTTTTCTCAACAAATCTCCGAACTTGTCTCGAGAAAAATTATATCAAACAAACAAATTCGTTCTTTAAGACCCTTTCTAGATAATCATGGATTATTACGTGTGGGTGGTAGATTGGAAAATGCAGAAATCTTGTTTGAACAGAAACATCCTCTTTTCTTGCCCTCAAAGAATCACGTGGTCTCTCTCTTATTAAAATTTGAACATATCCGGTTATGCCATGCTGGTCCTCAGAATGTACTTTCCAATGTTCGATTACGGTATTGGCCATTAGACGGATTACGTCACATAAAGCGAATTATTCGTAATTGCACTACTTGTTTTCGATTTAATGCGCAATCATTACAACAGGTCATGGCTAATTTGCCAAAAACAGAGTGACTGTCACACGGCCATTTCAAAAAGTCGGAGTCGATTTTGGTGGACCGTTTTTTATAAAATCTTCTCATCTACGCAAAGCACCTGTCATGAAATGTTACATAGCTATATTCGTATGCATGGTGACAAAAGCAGTTCACATTGAGCTGGTGTCAAGCCTGTCAACTGAGTCTTTTCTAGCCACTCTTAAGAGATTTATTTCTCAAAGAGGAAACCCATCAGTCATTTATAGTGACAATGCCACTAATTTCCTGGGTGCAAAAATCAGTTAAGGGAACTATACAACCATTTCCGAAATACTGATATCAATATTTCTATTCAAAATTATCTTTCGCAAAATGAAACTCAATGGACGTTCATTTCCCCCATATCTCCGCATTGGGAGGACTTTGGGAAGCTGCAATATAAAGTGCCAAATACCACATCTCGCGTGTTGTAGGCTCAATTCCACTCACTTTTAAAGAATTTGCCACCGTATTAATTCAAATTGAAGCTATCCTCAATTGTAGATCTCTCATTGCTCTCTCAAACGACCCTTCAGAGTTTCAAACACTCACTCCTAGACATTTTTGTATAGGAACCAGCCTCTCAGCTTACCCCAAAAAAGACATTTCCAACTCAACAACAAATAAATTATCTTTTTGGCAGAAATGTTCAAAGATTCAGCCAAATTTTTGGAAGAAATAGTTAGTTGATTATCTCAATCGTTTACAAAATCGACCAGAATGGATGGTTGAAACTAGGAATTTAAAAAAAAAATGAGTCTTGCTGAAGGAAGAAAACACTCCTCCCTTGCATTAGCCTATTGCCAGAGTTTTGGAACGTTTCAAAATGCAGACGGAAAGGTCAAAGTCGTTCGCCTAAAAACACAACACGGTGATTTCACTCGACCAATTACGAAATTGTGCCTTCTTCCTCATACAAGTATTTCAGAAGATGTGCCTGAAACAAAAGAACCACAGTAACATTTGTTTCGATTTTCAGACTTTAATACATTCTGCGAAAACATAATTTAAAAAAAAAAAAAATTTTTGTTTGTTTGTTTATTTATATTTACATTTTCACATTCTTATTTTCTCAGAGAATACTTTTTATTTTTCGAGAATTAATCCGTACTTGTACAATGGATTGGATCTCAATTGCAGTGTAGGCATTCAGACTTGCACAAATAATTTTTGCCAACCTTCTGTTTGGTGGGGGCAGTATGTTGTAAAACATCACAACAACACATTAATTTTAATTTAATCAACTTTCTCAATGCCATGGTAACCAAGTTGTAATAAAAAAAAAACGAAACAAAAACACGTCAAGATATGAAAACACGCAAAAACGCAAAATATAAAGTGTATTTAATTTAATAAAATATATTTTAAACGGTCCTTCGAGTTATTGTGTAAATTCGAAGAAAATTACGAAGCGAGCCTATATTACATTGGAGGAAGGCACCGTTTTCGTTCACAAATCATCAACACCGATTTTTAATCAACGTTTGGCTTGGTATGTTGGGAGACCATCTGATAGGACTTTGTTTCCTGCTTAACCAATTGACTAGTCAATTGTACTTTGACTTTGCGTTATACCTTGCCACTGCTGTTAGAAGATGTACCCCTCAACCACAGAATTAATATGTGGTTGATGCACGATGGAGCTCCTGCGCATTATGCAGTCTTAGTCAGAAATTACCTAAACAAAAATTACAATGGTAGGTGGATAGAGCGAGGAGGTCCAATTGCATGGCCACCTAGATCTCCCGACCTCACTCCGCTCGACTCTTGCATGTGGGGGTATTTAAAGACATTAGTTTATTCAAGTCCTGTAAATTTTAGATAGCAGGATTGAAACATTGTACCATACAATATCTGCACACGTGATCAAAACCATTACTTTTTTCACTTGTCCTGTAATCTATTATTTTGTATCTTTAATAATCTGCATTCTGAGTTAAATTTATAATTCCTCCAAAATCGTAGTTATTATAGATAAATATGTTTGTAGGGATTCCTTCAGGTCGAGGGACCAAATGAAATCAAACTTCCCCTTTGCCGATGTTTCGCCTGATATATGGAGATTTTTTCAAGACTTAGTGTGACTTTCACATGTAACGTGTTGGATTTTAATTTAATGTTAGATGTGACTCTCAAGCCTTGAAAAAGCCCACATAGGTGTTTCCATTTTGAATTCAGTTCATTTTCAGCAATTGTTTGCTAATAATGCTTGCATGTTCCAGCGAAACCGAAAAAATTGTAAAAGAAACTCCATATCTTATAATCAAACTATTTTTTAAATATTTTTCCGACCATTTAGACATAGTTTTATCTTGACACCAGCCGGTCAAGATATATAAAAAACCAGTGGTCCGATTTTTATGAAACTTGACTTATAGGTGTTATTTATAATACCAGAGATATGATTGTATTTTGTGTATAATTGGTCAAAGCAAAAGGTTTCTTAACTTACATACATTTTCGTATTCTTGAATTATTTATAAAAGTATTTTGTTGTTTTGTTTGCGTTTGCCTGGTGTCGTAGTTACGTATTTCTGTAATCGCGGCGCACTTTCTATACGCTCTTAGACATTCTTACTCGTTTATTAGTGTCTGAGCGATGTGGAGTTCTGCACAAACCCTTTGTTTATTCGGGTTTAAAGCTGTTTAATGTGTAGAATTAACTTTTTGTATTACCTATGGTCCTACTTTTTGAAAATAAATATTAACCTTAAAAATTAGTTCAAATTGAAACTTTTCTGCCTATTTTTGTATAAATTTTCTACAGATATTCAATCAGTCAACCTTTTTTTAACAAAATCTTCAAGATAAACTCGTCCTTTTTCCGAAATAATTTTCCGCGAAATATTTGCCATTGTTCTAGTTTTTAAATATTTACAGAATTCTCTTATAAATTAATTTAATTTAAGAAAATCCGTTTCAATATTATAACATTTACTATACAAAATAAGAACAGGGATAAGAAAAATATTAGTTTAGGTCCGTCCATTTCTAATTCTAATTCTGAGGGGAAGATGCTTGCATGGTGCAGTCAAATGCGGATCTTCAAGATGTTGTACGGGTGCTTTAAGGATCGGATTCCAGATCTGGTTGAGCCTTAGGGTTTTTTCTTTTCTGTTAAACTTATCTGAATATTTGTGGATCTCGATGGGTTTTCAAAGAATATCTTGTGACCGCAGTTTACTTGTTGTTCCCTTATGGTTTCTACCATAAGAACAAGGTATACGGTAAACTCCGGCTGCTCTGAGAGAGTCTTGGTTAGTTTGAAAATAGTTTTGATATCGTGTCTTTCTAGAATTCTTCTTATGTTGTCTGCGAGTTTGGATTTGTATGGAACGTTAAGAAGAAATTTTAAACCACGACGATTTTTAGACACAAATCTAGACGACACTAGTTCAAGAAAAATATTACTATTATTAGTCGTACTGCAACTAGAAGCAGAAGTACTACTTAAGTTTATTCATTTTTATGGGCGAAGGGCGAAGAACAAATATTTCTAAAATAATACACAGAGAACCACGTTTTTTGTATTTCCACTGGAGATGGTAAATTCTCTTTACGCGTTGGTCAACATAAAAAAACTCAAACCCTTGACGTCTTCAGCTTCAAGGTTGGAACATCAATTTCTCTTGAAAATTTTTCTTACAAACAAATTATTTCTTTACAGTAATAGATCTAATTTTTAAACTTAAAATAACTGGAGAATATATAAGAGTGGGTGAAATAAAAACAAGTCACCGAACGTAGAACTAAAAATTTGGAAGCGTGTGTTTTAAACATGCCATTCCTTTCGAATAAAGCGTCGATTATTTGTAAATTATAATGCTATTTGCCCCTGGCAATGGCAACCAACCTTATTCTTGACCAACCTTGCTTGTGTGTAATTTTTAGAGAGTGAAATTGTGTACACGAATTCTAGTGGGTAAATAATTAACTATAATGTCGTTATTTATTATTAGATGTGTACCTGAGGTTGTGGAACAATACTAGAAGATTCCTTAATTCCGCACGTTTGCTGAACACTGTAACTTGACTTTTAATTCAAAACCCGCATGTGGCTACACCGCCATTTTGTCATTTTAGAATTTTCACCTGGAAGATTAAATTACTATTCATCGGTATTGCATATCTCGCTCGCAGAAAGCAATAATATCACCGAGGAATGCATCTCCGATGCTTCTAACAACTAATAAATACGGTGGTCACTCCAATAAACCGGCTCGTTATCATTATCACGCTTCAATATCTAACCTTGATGATACAAATTATATTTCTCTGAAGAAGCTGTCCTTGACATATACCCAGATCAGTGATTAGAATTTAAGAGTTAGTCACTTTTAATGCGAATATCATGCACGTAGGAAGCTTTACTGAATTTACGATTTAATTCTTTTTGCGTCTACAATCGGCCTTACAGTCGACAAATCCTGGGTTCACGCCGTTACCATTGTACTAAATATTCACTAAATTTTTAACAATTTCTGCGTATGTCGAGTTTCGCTGAGTGTAATTCATTTAATTTTGCGTCATACGCCGAGACATATTAGTGGCGTTTATGCTTGATGTAAATTTTTAACACTACCGAACTGTGATTAAGATCAAGATATTCAATTGTGATAACGGTATTGTGCCTTCGTTATCTTAAATTTTATTGTTTGTCTTACTAAATGTTAGTCTCTCTCCTACGAGTTTGTATATTTTACTTTTCTTAAACCTACGACTTAAGAATATTGCACTAGGTCTCCCTAGGTGGTGCCCAGTGTCGCATTAGAAATACCTTCCTGCAACCCACTCAGCAGTAACGAGCAACAGATAAACATATGTCAGCTGTTTAAGGAGTGAACAGCTCAGGTGTCCTAGACTGGCATGAGCGATTTAGAGAAGACTTAGAATGTTATCGAATGGTGTCATCCTTCTCTATCATAACGTGCGTCATTATACTGACAATCTGGTAAAGAATAAGCTGCATAAATTCCAGTGGCAAACTCTCACACATTCTTCCTTTCTTTCGATGACTTCTATATGTTTGGCCCCTTACAAAACATTCGAAGGCGCAGATTTACAGAGGACGAGAAATTACGCAACTGGGTGCGTAATTTGATCTTTGAGCAGTGACCACCTCACCACACAGTGGTAAATGTTGTTTGACCCGTTTTCATTCGACCCACCGTCATAGATATGTCAATCTAATCCAAAAAAATCAAGTGTGTTTAAATTTGTATTTTGTATAAACCTTCCAATAAAAAATTGTTTGAATTTTGGTAAAAAAATATGCTCAGTATGTATGAAATGATTTAACATCATTACCAAAAAGGGTGCATAGAAATTATACTCCACATAGTTTTTCTACATGGATCATTAAATAATTTAATAGATTTTGATTTGTTTGTTCGAAAATTTTTTATTTTTATTCAGTGTGTACTTCATTTTGGTTTTTCTGTCTTAAAAAGAGTTCCAACAAGGTATGTATAATTGTTTGACACACAAAATCTAACCTAGCAAACAAATTCAATTCTCAACACCAACTTCTATGCCCTTATATCATAACATTTAAAATTTTTTTTTAATTCTACAAAAAATTTTAGTTTCTATAACGATGAGAACAATGTTTGATGTATAAACAATTAAAAGTGATTAAGATAAATGTTCAGATAATAAAGTACGACTGGTACAAAGTGCATCTTCTTATGCAAATCCCAAGGACGCATTTAAATTTAAACAAAAATATAAAAAGCAATCAATTGTAAGTAATTAAACACTATAAATATTTATACGACAATAAAAAGTTTTGTAATAGCTCAGGTTTTGCAAGAATATTTGAATTATTTTAACATAAAATAAAACAATTAATCAAAGAAAATTATCAGCACTGACGCAGAGACGAAAGAAAACTAGTAAATGTGTTACTAAGCAAAAAAAAGCCAGATAAGATGAAAGATATAGAAAATAAACGAAATCCTTAATTTCAATTTACTTTCTCTCCTCCCAGTGTTTTTTTCTTCTCTTCCATCTATTTCGCTCCTTCACCTTTCTCCACCAATATTGTTTTTCTTCCCGTAGTTTTCCTCATTTTTCTCTCTAAATTTTACTATCATTTTTTATGTTTTTACTCCCCCTCTTCTTAAATATGCTGACATATCTTCTGTTATTATTTCGTTGTACTTTTCTTCTGTAATTTTTGTTCTCCTCTCCTGTTTCTGTTATTTCTTCTGTCATACTCCATCCTTCCTCTCTTCTCTGCAATTGCATATCCTCCCATTTCATAATATACCCTCCTATCTTCCTGTCCTTCATTTATTTTCTCTCCTTTTATGCCGCGTGTAGTTTCTTACATTCTTCTCTTTCTCTCATTCTTTCTTCGTACCTCATTGCCATTTTCCCTGAAGTTATTCTATTTTTCTAGTTTAATCTCTTTTTCTACGATGTATGCTGGTGTCTTCTTTTTCTTTCCCAGACTCCATTTCCAATGTTTTATTTCTTTTTTTTCTAATTTTTTCCATTCTCTTCATCATCCCCATATTTTCGTTCCATATAACACGACACTTTTTATTCACAGCTATTTCCTTTGCAGACACTCTTTCCCACAAACCCTACACCTTTTTTGCCAAACTTTGTATTTGCCCTTCATCACTATTATTATATTTTATCGTGTCTACCGCCTCTATCTCATCATCTCCCCACCATAATTTCTTTTTCCTACTTCTACCTTTTTTCTTATGAAAAATCACTAATTTTGTTTTTTTCGAGTTTAATTTCAACCCTTCCTTTTCAATGTATTTTTTATCGTCTGTATTATGATTTTTATCCCTTCTTCATTATTCGCTACCATTACCATGTCGTCTGCGTATCCCAGCACATTCTCCTTCCCAATCACTAATCTCCACTTTGATACCTCTAGGTCGTCCAAGTATATTGAAAACAACGTTTCACTTAACGGGCATCCTTGCCCTAATCTTTTTTTCGTCCAAAACGGATCCCTCAAATTTTCTCTTATTTTTACTCTGCACTTTGTCTCCCCATATATCTCTTCTATTCCCTCAACCATATGCTACCCTAGCCGTTCTTTTTCACACCTTTTTTCTATTTACATTGTCGAATGCTGTTTTGATGTGTATGAACATCGCTCAAACCTTTTATTTGTTCTTGATTTCAAAATGAGTAGCCAAGAAAACATAGAAATGTTTTACGATGACCTTACAACAGCAATAAATAACAGCAAAATATACGATAATATTAGGCGATTTCAACGCAAGAGTGGCAAAAAAACCAAAGTATCTGAAAATAAACTGGGAAACCATGGTTATAGTGAAAGAAATAGCACAGGGAAAAATTACTAGAATATCTAGAAGAACAGAACTTCTGTAATGAACACTTTCTTTAAAAAAAAGAAATTAAGAATATTGACGGATTGTCACCGGATAATAAAACTACTACATCTTCAGAGAGAGATCAATCTTTGAAGACGTAATAACATTAATTAAATGTCCCACAGGTAGTGATCATCACATGCTGAGAGTTGGACAAAAGAACACAAAGGAAAAACGTCACACAAGAAACACACGCATCGATGCATGTGAACTAAAGCTGAGACAAGAATTCAGAAAAAGAATAACAACAACCCCAGTGCAAACAAAATACTTTTGGAAATATTGAAAGAAGGGAGATATGTCATCCTGACAACCCTAACAGGACTATTCAATGAATACCTACATATAACCAATTTCCCGAAAGACTGGAAAGAAAGTATGGTATGCTACTCTTTAAGAAAGGAAATAGCAATGACATAAAAAACTATCGACCCATCTCCCAGATGTCTGAGATCTATAGGCTTTTCATACGAGTTCTAAACAATAGATTGCTAGACAAAATGGACAAGTACTAACCAGTGGAACAAGCTGGATTTCGCACAGGTTACAGTACGTCCGACCACTTGCTCACAATAAAAATATTAATAGAAAGAGCAAAGGAATATCTTATCCCTACATTCCTAGCCTTTGGAAATTACGAGAGAGTGTTCGACAATGTTGAAGTATGGGCGATAGAACAGGCCATGAATAACATGAAACTACATCTCGAACAGGAAGTAGAAACAAGTTAAGAGAGGAATCCGACAAGAGGATGTAAAATCACCCAAACTATTTACGTTGGTCCTGGAGGGTGTATTTATAAAACTAGATTGGGCAAATATGGGAGTAAACATTAATGGAAGTAGACTGAACCACCTTAGATTACCTGACGATGTGGTTCTTATTACTGAATCTTATGAAGAACTACAGAATATGATTAGCAAACTGGAAAGAGCCTCTAACAAAGTCTGTTTAAAAATGAACATACAAAAACAAAATAATGACTAATACCAATGAAATTAGAAACATACAAGCTAACTGAGACATAGTTGAAAAAGTCAACAAATATATTTACTTGAAGCATGTAGGTACTGAGACTAAACAAAGAAAACCAACACGCTGAAATAGCGAGACGCATAAGACTAGCCTGAGCAAAATTAGAAAAACTAACATAGATATTCAAAAACCCTAAAATACCATAGTATATGAAAAGCAAAGTATACAACCAATGTTTTTACCAATACTAACGTACGCTTGTCACACCTGGACTCTCACAAATAGAAAAACAGAGAAAGCCATGGAAAGATCCATGGTGGGTGTAAAACTGACTGATAAGAAGAGGAATACATAGATCCACAGTAAAACCAAAGTAGAAGATGTTATAAAAAAATCGCCAGGATAAAGTAAAGCTTTGCAGATCATGTCATTAGACACCAAGATGAAAGGTAGAACAATTTAATTCAATACTGAAGACCATACCTAAGATACTAAACCCGGGGAAGACCACAAGTGAGATAAAGCGACAATGTGAAGAGAACAGCAGATCTACACTGACAACGGGTAGCAGAAAACAGAGAAAGTTGGAGTCCAAAGCTGGATGAATGATGGCTAAACAAAAAGAAGAAGAATTTCTTGGGTGCTAACTAAAAATTCCCATAAAGGAAAAGTGTACAGAAAATATGTCAGTTTAGAAACTGCCAAACAACTTCTTAGCAAGAAATAAGTCAGATGGGTTAATATGGTAAAAAGACTTTCACATACATTTTTGATCTCATATACTTATTTTTTAAATACGCTGACATCCGCTTCTTCATGTATTATTTGAAAGTTCGGTGCTACTTTGTAACGGTTGAGGTTTACAAATAAACGACGGCTCTAGAAGAAACTAAAAAAAATATAAAAGAAAATACACATCAATGTAGCGTATTAAGTTTGTAGAAAATATATTATTTAGGTAGAACAGCAGCTTCCCGGCGTCGTCGTAGAGTGGGAGGGTCCTTAAGGAGTTTGAAAAAATTAAACTGCTGTCCTAACAAGGCGCCACCTGCTGGGTAAGAGAGAGAAATAAAATCGATCAAAAGGTTTTACTTAAGCTTAGATAAACTAAATCGAACAAATTGACACAATAATTAAACGTAAAAGGAAGACAGACAATTTAAAATTTCTATAGTATTAGGCGAGTAAGAAAGAAAGAGATTGTCGAATGTTGTCACGTAATTTAGCAGTAGTCTATTTAGCTTAAATAATAAGTAATCTATACGAATAACGCACAGGATTTACTGTTAAGCTTTAGCAACACAAATCGTAGTGTTAACGTTCCAATTGAGGATTGTCTGATGGGAACACACGGTGTACATATATCACTTACACACGGCAATTTATCTGGTCGACCATGTAAGTACCTCCCGCAAGCCCAAAAAGCCTTTTGATTTTGCGACAACCGTTCAAATTGAAGTGCACAAGCCCGTATTAAGCCGATAATAAACTCTCGGTTGTTGAGTGTACCACCGAATAGGGTTTAACTTAAAACTAAAAGATCAAAGCCGTTTCATATCGTATATACATGAGCTTCACACGCATTAACAATAAATAAGATACTTAGACACTAAGATTTAGCTGTAATTTGGTGAACGAAGTCCCGAGAGTAGAATGCTCAGTTAGCGACGAGAACGACAGCTTCTTATTTATGCACATAGAATTTTTCTTAGGGAAAGTGTTCGAAGAGAATTGGAAAGCGTTGCTGATTGCCTGCAGCTGCGTGATGTCGATAACCGTGGTGTAGTACTTAATCGAAAAGAAAAGTCTTAATCGGTCACTCAAACACTCCAGAAAGTTATCCAGATATAACACGCAGAGAACACGTAAGGTAATGTGGTAGGTTTAGACGAATATAACTTAACAAATTGTTATTGGAAACCTTTAGCACCTTTACAGTATTTGTATAATTTTTAATTAACAATTCACGGTAAACGCTACCCGTTTAGCAACAAGAAGAACGCGTTTGTCTCGGAAATCTAAATCGATATTTATTTTCAACCAATCGAAAATTCTCAAAATTCGCGCCAAATACGACTTTCGTCGCAACGTATTAATCGCGACATACGTTTTCTAAATTTATGTTCGTGTAACATATTGCTCACGACACACGCTTTTCTTGGTTTATAAAATAAAACCGTAACAACATTTTAAAATTCCTCGACAACTTAAGAATGCAGATCATATTACTCGCATTTTGATAATGTTATTGCAAATCCGATGGAGCTTGAAACTGGAATTAATTGTAGAAAGTCTTTCGAAGATAAATTTTCTGTCTGTTACCAACTCGACTGTGAAAGGATTATATCTTGATCAAAAATAGATTTGATGGTTGATTAGAGAGGTGCCACATAAAAGGGTATTATTTTATTATTTTTGTAGTTATTTATTTATTTATTCGTATGGTACATTTTAAATATTGTATTGTGATGTAAGTGTTATGTATGGTGCCCCAGAAGATCAGTATAAATCTGTACAGTGTGGTGACGAAACCGTGTGCAATTGTGGATTGGTTTGTCTTGGCAAAGCATTTGCTTCAAGGTTTAAGAAAACCACTAAAACCTAAACATGTTAAACCTTACCCACTCTAGTATTCATGTGTAATAATATTAACCAAGTGTTTAAACATTATAGAAGGTAAATAATAACATAAAATATAACAGCACAGCCATTGCATGACGACACATAATAGACCGGTCCAAGCGCCAGTCACGACAATGACGGAAAAAAAAGTAGGTTAAAGAAATAGAAGAAACATCTCATTTCCACAGTGTGTTTCCTGTAAAAATAAAATACCGACCCTATTCCTAAAACAAATATTAGACAAGAAATCTGATTTGTCCTTACTCAACACCAATTAGCAGAATAGTGTTGTGTGCCCTATATTAGTATGTGTTTTGTGAAATTGTGTTGTACATTTTTTCCTAATTATCCGGGAGGGTCTTGATGACCAGGATTCTCAGGAACAACATTTTTTTCTTGTTGAGCATGGAGTACTCTAAGGTACTGATCACCTTCCATATTTTATATTTGCACCAAAACCCCTAAAAACACACACGAAAAAAAACTCTAACAAAAATTGACGTAAGGGAAACCTTGTTACGACTTTTACTTCCTCTAAACGATCAAGTTCGGTCTACTTTCCCGAGCACGTTTTGACGTTTAATTATGTTAATTAATTAATTTGTAGTCAATTTCTAAGATGACTTTCATGGTATCTAAAAGTAATTAGCTTAGATTATTGCTACTCATCCATGCTTTCTACCAAAGCCGAGGTTAGAATATCTTACTCATTTATTCTTTCACTTTTCCATATGCTACTTTGGGTATATGATCTCTGAAAGTGTTTCCAATAGCAATCAGTCATATGCCACCCTCATTTTTGGTTAAAGCTATAATGGATGCACCGAGAATGAATGAGCAGAGGTCTTCATTTACGCCTGATTATACGATTGCATTGCATATATTTAGCAATAGTCGGATTAGACGTTTTCCAGCATCTCTAGCAACATGGTGATAGCCAATCAATGCTAGAATTTTTTGATTGAGCCGTGAACTTTTTTAGGTAAAAAGGTTAGGTTATAAACAAAAAATTAAATTAAAACTTTTAACTTTTTTGATGATTTTTTCGATATATTACGAAAAAACTCAATTTTTAGATTTTTTTGGAAAATAATTAAAATTCAACAAATAATGAGTATTAAAGTGACAAATTTTGAATAAAAATCTCATATAATGCGAACTTTTTTACTAGTCATATATTCTATAAACGTGACCTTATTTTCCCGAAAGTTTCTTCTTGTTGAGTTTCCTGGTAAGATTTTATTAGATACTGTTTTGTTTGTAGCTAAATTTCCTAAAAACTACCGTAAGCCAGAAAAATTTTCTAATTATCTAGAAAAAAATTTCTATAAATCACAACAAAAATCAATGTTTATAGTATATAATCTATCTTCTCTAGAAATAGTGAGCAAAATTGTTTTTCCTTCACTAGCGAGGGAAAAATGTGATGTTGCAAGAATGTCGCTTGGAACTTCCCATCTTACTCATTTATATGTGTATGAAAGAAAAAAAATGGTTTGTACTTTGCTGGATTTATCACGACTATTCCACATAAACATGATAGCTTTTTTTATGATGGAAAAGATACTATTTTTTAGATCCCATTCCTTTTATTTGAACAAAATTTATTTTTCTTCTAGGGTGAAAAGCGATCAGTGTTCTCCACCTTAATCTATTTTAGTTTTTCTTATAAAAAAATTATAGATTCACTATGTAGTTTCCCAGATTTTCTTTAATTGCACCAAATAACAGAATCTATATTTTCTTATCATATCAAATTTGTATCACTCCAGTAAAATTAATTTTGTCTTTTTGAGAAAACGTGACTTATACAGTGCGAGTGTAAAGTATGGAATAAAATTCAATGCATTTTTATCTTTATTTTTATGCAATTTTCCTCGGACAGGTCATTTTTATTTTTAAATTCCCATCTTTTGGTATAAATCATTCTTTTCTATCTCCACCAGTGGCGGCGCAACAGGGGGCAACTTGAAAATTTTAAAAGGCAATGGGGGTCAAAAGTTACATTTTGGAAAGACCATTTCATCTTCTATGCAGCAATGTAAGCATCTTCAACAGCGGTCGATTAGAACAGGAAAAAAGTAAGCTTTTAATATTTTTTCTACACTAATAATTTCTGGTTGCATTTTATATTAATAAATCAACGCAAACAACAGTTCCCTGAAAGCATTACACAAATTCCCACCTATTCGCATAAATGATACTTTTCCTTCATAACCAGTGGCGGTGCAACGGAGGGCAATTTGAAAATTTTAAATGGTACTTGTAGTTAAAAGTTACATTTTCATAAAGATCTATTCATCTTCTATTTAGCAATGTAATTGTTTCTAAAATTGGAGGATTAGAACAAGAAACAAAGAGCTTTGAATATTTTTCAACACTAATTATTTGTTTGAATTTTTGTTAATAATCAACGGAAACAATAGTATTCTGAAAACCTTACACAAATAATCCCGATTGTTTTTGGTTATCGCACTATCGCGGTACTACTTTAATATGTCAGTCAAAATATGAACGAACTGCCATATTACCTTAGATCTATCAAGTTATATAAAATGTGCCGGTTAACTGAAAAAGAAAGGATTGAAACTTTCATTATGCTCGGTTGTGGTGATAAGAGCCGCTCTCAGACGGAAGTCTGCACTTTATTTAATAACAAATATCCTGACAAAACTATCACTCAATCGGCAGTCAATAAATAACAAACCAAGTTCTAAGAAGAAGGAAATGTTAGAGATCGGCCCAAAACTGGGCTTCCAAAGGTTTCTGTTGAGTACTAGGCTTGATACGTTAATTGCACTGCAAAAAGTCTACATAAAACAAAAAATGGAATAAGACAGAGATCAGTGATTAAGTATTTAAAATTTGAAAAATGGCATCCTTATAAGCTTAAGCTGGTACATGAATTAAGTGAAGATGATCCAGATTGTCGAATAGAGTTCTGCGAGACAATGATGGAAATGTGTAATCGAGACCAGGGGTTGGCGGCTAGAATATTGTTTTCGCATGAAGCGACATTCACTCTTACGGTAGATGTAAATCGTCAAAATTTGCGATACTGGGCTCCTGTAAATCTCCACTGGATGCGACAACATTATACGCAGCACTCCCAAGAAGTTAATGTTTAGGCGGGAATAGTGGAAAACAGAATTTTCGATCCCTATTTCTTTGAGAATTATTAATTAAACAGGAGAAATGTATTAAGAGTTTTTGAAAGACGAGTTAGTTCCCGCACTGGCGCATTTATACCAGCATCCAAATGATCTGGACTTGCCACATCATTCCTTATGGTACCAGAAAGATAGAGTGCCACCTCACTATGCTAGACTAGTACGTAACTTTTTAGACGATACTTTTGCCGACCATTGGATTGGGCGACGAGGGCCTCTGGAATGACCCGCGCGTTCACTGGACTTGACGCCCTGCGATTATTTTTTATGGGGACATTTAAAAAACATAACAAAACCTAACAACATCGACGACTTAAACACAAGAGTTAGACACGAAATTAGGCAAATGATTTGGTTTGTTCAAAATGAATTTAAACATCGTTTCGCTATCTGTCAGGGCATTGACGGAGCTAAGATAAACGATTTAACCGAACATGTAACCTTTTATCTTTATTGTCTTTCAAATTTTCAAATTGCCCCACAATACGCCGCCACTGGTTGGGATACAAATGTATAATTTATACCTAAATAAATGACCTAAAGAAAGATTTAGATGATTCAGAAAACTATTGCTTGTTTCGATTATTATTAATAGAAAATAATGTACCATACGAATAAATAGATAAATAAATAGAAAATATAAGCAGACAATAATATTAATGCTAAAAAATATTCAAAGTATTTTTTTAATTTTCCTGTTCTAATCGACCGATGTTGAAGATGGTTACATGGCTGCATAGAGGATGTGGTCTTTCCGAAAATGTAACATTGCTATTTAAATTTTTCAAGTAGCCCCCTGAACTAAAGAATTTAATTTTTGTTACACAAATAACTATTATTATTCAGTCACTTTTTGTTGGTTTTTGGTGAATGTCGTGGAAAAAATGTTGTGTCTAACATATGAGGAAAGCCTTTATCCGTTCTCACTCTAATGCCTCACGAGCGTAGCGAGTTCGAGTGGAATAAAGAATCGCTATCCTCACTTATTAGACAAATAACTATTGTTTTAGGCTCAAAATAAAACAAAATCAATTTGATAAGAATTTTATAGGTTAGGGTAGTTGTAATAAATATTGAAATTGTTTTATTTAATATAGTAATTTCTTACGCATTAATAATATTATTATTAAAACTAATAAGTAAATGATATAAGGCAATAATTTCATACTCCTATTTTTAAAAATATTATTTTAAAAATTTTTTGGGTTGGGGAGATTGTAATATTTTTAGTAATTCTTCTGCATTTTAATCATTATAATAAGCATGGTAAATTTTGAGAACTTTTGGGTTGGAGTGAAATGATTGTAATTGATTCGCTGTAGATTTATTAGACGTTTACACGGTTTTCTGCAATAATTTACTCATGAAATTTTTTTGATCCTAGTCCAAAATAGACCACCTTTTTTTATAATAACAAAAATAGCTTTAAGTACCTGCGTAAAATTAACAAATTTCCAAAAAAAATGCATCATCTTGTAAAATTATGCATCAAATATTTTTTTTTTTGAAACGTCAATTAAAGTCGGAAGATTTTATAATTACATCATATGATAAAATAATTAAAATCCTCTTAACAGATCGCAAGAAACAGAGAAATTAATCATTATGGGCCAAGGTTCAAAACAATTTTTCTTTAATACTTAATGTCACCTCTATACGGTTTTCACAGCTGCTTACGTCTCACCTTCGACAACTGTTTATTCTAATTAAGATTAATCTATGTAATTAAAATGCATTCAACGTTTTGGTATAAAATGAACGCGAATATTCTTCATCTCAGTGTTTTCCACGGTCGCAAACATGCTAAAGATTGCATTCGCGTACACTCTGTTTCTTCTTGGTGCTTCGAAAGAATTGCGTAAGTGGATCAGCAGATCACTCGAAAATTGGTTTATCACGACTTTTTCAGCGTCGTTTATTGAAAAATGCAAACTAGTCGAAGAAGAGGACGTAGGAGAATGCATCAAAGATCGAATTAATGCGTTAAAACCGCGTTTAGTGAATGGTATACCGGAAATGAAGCTGCCGTCGATTGATCCACTTCACATACCGAAAATGGAAATCCATACCGGAAGCGGTTCCGGAGTGTCTTTCGACGCGGTCGTCACGAACTTGGATGTTCAAGGTTGCAAAGATGTAGAGGTTTTAGAAGTGAAATTGAATGTGAAAACACATACCGGTTTTCTTCATATTAAAATTCCTCATTTGTACTTTGTCGGTACTTACAGCATCAAAGGCAAAGTACTACTATTTGATCTTCAGACGAAAGGACCCATGAGTGGAAACATCAGTGAGTAACTGCAACTTTTATAGACTTAAAATACGTCGATTTTTTTCAGCTGAAATCGAAGCTACCACCAAATTCGGTTTTGAAGTTATTGAAAAAAATGGTCAAAAGTATATTAACATGAAATCAACTGATATTGAAGTATCGAACAGCTTCAAGAATGCTGTTATACATTTCGACAACCTCTTCGAAAATGAACAGCTTAACAATCAAGTTAATATTGCTCTGAATGAAAACGTTCAAGAGTTGGCAAAAGAAGTTGCACCTCTTGTTCATGACGCCACGCATTTGTTGGTGGTTGGTGTATTAAATCCGGTATTTAAGGATTATTCGTTAGATGAACTATTTATACTTAGTTAGTATTTTCATGCACTGTACCTAATGTTTTCCTTATTGTAGATTAATTAATTAGCTCAAGTAAATAATTAAATTATTACTAAAAAAGTTTATACATTTCGGATAAATTAATCTAAACTTGTAAACTTATAAAATTATGACATCAAAGAATCTATTACTTATTAAACGAAACTTTAAGTTCATATGAATCGGAAAGATCTAATAATATAAAATATTTAAATATCTGCATCTTTAATTTAAAATTTTTCTGAAATCTGACAAATGCAGTTGGTATAAAACCTTGGTTTTAAAAATTAAATTTTCATTTAAAATTTGTAGTTAGGTATACGATTTTTTTTTGAAATTCCACATTTTACTTTTGCAAAAAACTTATGTAGACATATTTTAAAAATATTGAATTAAGAAAAGTAAAAATAAACTCAACCATTGTACAATTTAAAATCGTCGAGGACTTCTTTTCCTTTTTATTAGCTTTAGAAAATGGAATTATTTGTTTTCGATAGCAGAATTTAAACAAAATTATTTTATTTGCGTCCAAAAGTCAAAATTTAATGTGGAAGTTCTAAAAATCGATATCAATCAATAAAATTTTATTATTCTTATATAATTAATCAAAGGATTCGTTTTCTATATTTCAATACAATTCCTTAAACCTATCCAACTGTTCCCCTTATTTCCCTCTCTCTATTGTTTCATTATTTTCCTTTCTTCCAGTTTCATCCTTTTCCTTCTTTCCACTACCTTCTTCATCCATTGTATCCCTTCCCTCTTTTAACCCAATAACCTCAGTATTTGTTTTTCTGTTCTTCGTTTCGTGTCCTAAACCTTTCTATTAACCTTTTTCTTCTAACTCTTTTCCCGATGTCAAGTACTTCGGTATTTCTTCCGCGATTATTTCCTTGTATTTTCCATTATATTTTCCTTCTTCTATTTTTGTTCTTCTTTCCTGCCCCTTGTGTATCCTTCTCCCGTCTTATTATCTCCTCTACTGAACTTCCTCCCTCCCCCCCTTATTCTCTTTATCTCTTCTCTCGCGTAACCACCTCTTTGAAAATATTTTTTTCTTGCCTCCTGACCATTTATAATTTTCTGCATTTCTACCTCTTTCCAACATTCATATAGTATCTCTTTTTCCTTCCTGTTTTCCATCCCTTCTTCATACTACATCGCTCTCTTTTATGTTTGTATTCTTATCTTTTCTAGTTTTATCTCTTCTTCCACAATATATCCAGTGTCTCCTTTTCCAGTCCCATTGTCCACCTCCAATATTTTTCTTAAATATTCTCTAGTTCCTCCCATTTCTTCCATCGCCAAATCTCTGCTCCATACATCATAACACTTTTACTAATCTCTCAAAAACCCATCTTCTTTTCTCTATATCTTTTCCGAAAGTTCTTTCTCTTAGCCCCATGCTTCTCCTACTATTCTATTTCCCTTCTGTTTTAGTTTTCTTATTTGGTCTCCATCCTCGTTGTTGTATCTTATCACATACCCTAAATATCTGTATTTGTCCACACTCTCAATCTCTTCCTCACCCTACCACCATTTTACCTACGTTGGTCTTCCTTTTCTAATTTTAAATTTTATTATTTTTGTTTTCGGTACATTCACTTGAAGTTTTCTTTTTTCTAATAACCTTTTATTACTTTGATCATATTTTTCATCTCTTTTTCGTTTTTCGCTAAAGCGATAATATCGTCGGCATATGCCAACAGTCATACCTTTTTCCTCCCTATTACGATCCCTCCCACCTGATGGTTTTCCAATTCCTCTTCTAAATCGCTTAAATAGATTGCGAACAGACACGGAATTAACGGGCATCCCTGATTTAGTCCATTCTCCGTCCAAAATTCTCCTCCTAACTTTTTCTCCACTTTCGATCTACATCTTGTCTCCTCGTAGACCTCCTTTATTGTGTCTTTTATGTCGTTTTATATACCCATTTCCCTCATTTTTTTCCATAGTGTTTCTCTGTCCACGTTTTCAAATGCTGCCTTTATGTCCATAAACAAACCCCATACTCTCCCCTTTTTTCTTCTTATCTCCCTGTTAATTATGTACTTCAAAATAAAAATATTATCTACCGTCCCTCTCCCTTTTCTGAAACCATTTTGCCAGTCCGGTATTAATCTCTTTTACTCTAACTCCTTCTCTAACCTTTCTCTTATTATTTCTGCATATAAAAATCGATATCTCGGAAAGTATAACTTTTTCGTATACATACAATCCCTATAGTTTTTCACTTTGATTCATAATAAAAAATATATGCTTGCTTGGCACCCTTCTTTATTGTATTTTATCTTGCTTTGGTAAAGGCGGTTCTGCGAAAATCGAGCTTTACATCATATGGTAGCAGAAGATGGTAGAAACAGTATGATGGTGGCGGAGGTAACTGGTGGAGATGTAATATGAGTATTGCGTCGATCCTTCAGAAAGTTAATGTGGTAGTCGACGGCAAACTGAAAATCCACGGCGTGCAGAAGTGCTGTCGTTCGAGCAAGGTGGTACTACAATAGAAAGCACAAAGATAATCAATTGAGTTGGGTTCCAAATGACAGAGTTGCGGCAAACCAGAAATTGAAGCTCAAGCAAGGAAGGAAATCGTAAACGAACCGAGAAAATACTTGTTGACGGTGTTTTGGGAAACATTTCGGTCCTCGTGACAGTACAGAATCTAAGTACGCTCAAATAAATTCTAGTGAAAACGGTCACCAAAAAAGGCTAGCCTAAAAACAATCATACTCTTAATAAGAGTTGAATGTACGTTGCCTCCAAGTCAAAGTTGTGGGAACGGGTGTGTGTCGATGCCGTGTTGCAACCAAGGGTTTGCATCGGATTTAACAGAGGCGCAAGATCATGAACTGCGTACGATAGATTGGTTCACTGTTAGCTGTAGTCATGTCAAATGGGCACTAAGATAAATTCTTGGCTTTGTTCCGGAGTTTGCCAGGTGTCATTCTCCTAAAAAAACCCAAATCCTTAACAGTGAAGTGGAAAAATGAAGTGGGGAGTGGGTAACAGGAGCATGAAAACAAAAAATTCAGTTTGGTTGTGGTTGCGAATGATAAAGTTGCTGTGAGCCAGAAATTAAAGCTCCAACCAACTATAAAAATCGGAGACGAACTAATAAAACACTTGCTAACAGAGAATAATAGAGTCAGCAAGGTGATGATAAAATTTGTAATAGTAGGACAAGTATGGGGGTTAGGGGAAAGGATATTTGGTAAAGATATAGAGAAAAGGAGATGGATGTTTGAAAAGTTGGTAAGAAGTGTAGTACTGTATGGAGCGGGGATTTGGGGTTGAGGAAATGGTAAGAGCTAGAGAAGATACAGGAGAAATACTGAGGTGAGACGTTAGGACTAGAGAAGGAGACACCTGGGTATATAGTGGAAGAAGAGCTAGAAATAGAAAAAATAAGGATACAAGCAGGAAGAATTGCAGTAAGGTATGAAGAAAAAATGGAAAGTAGGAAGGAAAATGAAATACTATATGAATGTTGGAAAGAGATCGAGGCACAGAATGGTAAATATATGGGAAAAGAAGAAAGAAGAAAATAGGAAACAGGGATGAAAGAGAGTGGATGCGAGACAGAGAGAAAAAAAAAAAAGAGATAAGAGAGGAAGAAAGATGGGAGGAAATAATTGAGGGATAAGATACAGAAGCAAGAAGAGCCAAAATAAAGGAAGGAAAATAAAATTTTTTTTTTTTCTTCTTTCTTAGAATAAATTCTTATAAGTGTTGTTCCCCAAAAAACTAATTGGGCCTTCTTAGGAGTAAATAAAGGAAGAAAGGAGTTATAAAACACCAAGCTCTCTTTAGCCGATTCCAATTAAGGGGTTTCAATCTTTTTTCAAGGCCATCTTAATATACTTTAATTAATTTAAAATTCAAAAAGAGACATTTGTTACAACCAAAACAATAATTAATTGACTAGAAATACATAGAAAAATTATTACAGTGGTAGAAAATTATCTTAAAGGACTAGACTAATTAATAATTTGTAATGAAATTAAATTACATACCTAAGAATGTGGTGTAAAACAAACAACCCTATAACAGAATATCTTTTCTCCAGTTACACATAAATTTACAATAACAATAAAAATTTAACGTCCACAATTAAAAATTAATAAATATATATATAACAAACTTCATGCGTGGACAAACAAACATCTAATGTATAAAATTTTTGAATGTCAATACAGATAAGTTAACGGAATGTTAAGATAAAGGTGGAAATATCAAGGCTATGTAATGTAGAGAATTATAGTTATTTAATAATAGCAAATTGATTAGTAATTAATAATGTATTAATGATTATTAAATTTAACTATGTAATGATTAATTGAAGGTTTTATTTTAGAAATTAGGTTTTTATACATACTGCTAAGATTATACGTATCTGTTTTGAAATTTACATTATTGTTGTAGGCATTAATGAATATCATTTCCGAAATCAGGCGTTTTTGTAATTGGGTCTATATCTAAAATTGTTACTGAATTAAAGTCGAAGTTGTGATCTTCTTTAACATGATGAACAGACAAACCAGTAACTTCCCTCATCTTACTGCAGTCGTATTTGTGATTTTTAATTCTATTGCATAATTTTTGTTTAGTTTGACCTACATATACTTTATTACAAGACACATTTCACTTTATAAATGAGTCCTGATTTATCCAAAATATTAGTTTTGTCTTTTAATTTTTGTATATAATGTATTGTAAATTGTATTTTGGTTATAAAGTACAATTTTTATTTCATTAAGTTTTTAGACAATGAATTAACTTATTTGATAAGCCAGGCACGTTTATTAATTTTACATATGTAGTAAAATGGTTGAAGTACTGGGAAATCCAGCTTCCCGATCTTAGCCAGTTTAGTTATGCATGATTTACTAACCTATGTTAACGAAAACTAGATTATACCCTTTATTTGTCTATGTATATGTAGACGATATCATTTCATGTATTCCTAAATCACGCGTAGAAACGACACTACAATTATTTAATAGTTATAATGAATTTTGAACTTTACTTATGAGAAAGAAACAACGGAAAAATTTCCTTCCTTGATGTAACTTTGATTAACAATGGACATGAAAACCAATATTAACCAACTGGTTTACTAAATCTATAGCCTCCAATAGGGTCATTAACTACTACTCAAAGCACCCCCACAAACAAAAATCAATATAATAAAAAGCATGCAAACAAAAATTAAAAAACTGAGCAGCCCATATTTTGAACAAAAAACAATGAAAAACTTATGTCTATTTTTAAAAAACAATAATTATCCTACAAAATTAATAAAAACTCTTTTAATAACTAGCCAAACTAATAATCCTCCCAAAATGTTTCACAAAACAGTACTTCAACCATTACTACATATGTAAAATTAATAAACGTGCCTGGCTTATCAAATAAGTTAATTCATTGTCTAAAACTTAATGAAATAAAAATTGTACTTTATAACCAAAATACAATTTACAATACATTATATACAAAACTAAAAGACAAAACTAATATTTTGGATAAATCAGGACTCATTTATAAAGTGAAATGTTCTTGTAATAAAGTATATGTAGGTCAAACTAAACAAAAATTATGCAATAGAATTAAAAATCACAAATACGACTGCAGTAAGATGAGGGAAGTTACTGGTTTGTCTGTTCATCATGTTAAAGAAGATCACAACTTCGACTTTAATTCAGTAACAATTTTAGATATAGAACCCAATTACAAAAACGCCTGATTTCGAAATGATATTCATTAATGCCTACAACAATAATGTAAATTTCAAAACAGATACGTATAATCTTAGCAGTATGTATAAAAACCTAATTTCTAAAATAAAACCTTCAATTAATCATTACATAGTTAAATTTAATAATCATTAATACATTATTAATTACTAATCAATTTGCTATTATTAAATAACATATAATTCTCTACATTACATAGCCTTGATATTTTCCGCCTTTATCTTAACATTCCGTTAGACTTATCTGTATTGACATTCAAAAAATTTTATACATTAGATGTTTGTTTGTCCACGCATGAAGTTTGTTATATATATATTTATTAATTTTTAATTGTGGACGTTAAATTTTTATTGTTATTGTAAATTTATGTGTAACTGGAGAAAAGATATTCTGTTATAGGAGTTGTTTGTTTTACACCACATTCTTAGGTATGTAATTTAATTTCATTACAAATTATTAATTAGTCTAGTCCTTTAAGATAATTTTCTACCACTGTAATAATTTTTCTATGTATTTCTAGTCAATTAATTATTGTTTTGGTTGTAACAAATGTCTCTTTTTGAATTTTTAAATTAATTAAAGTATATTACAGATGCCTTGAAAAGACTGAACACACGTCAGTCGAAACGTCGGCTAAAGAGAGCTTGGTGTTTTTATAACTCCTTTCTTCCTTTATTTACTCCTAAGAAGGCCCAATTAGTTTTTGGGGAACAACACTTATAGGAAAATATAATGCGAAATACATAAAATAATGACAGACAAGACACCAAGGTACATAACAGAGGAAAAGGAATGAATGAAATAAGAATAATTGCAAGGTTCAGAATGGGAAATGAAGAAAATCAAAATAAATATTGGATGAGTGATGAGGAGAGATTATGCAGGTTTTGTGGGGATGAATGGGAAAATATAATACATATGAAAGAGAGATGCAGGAAACAAGACAAGAGGAAAAGGAATGGAAGTTACTACTAGGAGAGAAGGGGAAGGAAAACAATGGATGAGGGAAGTGTTGGAGAGGAGGAAAGTGATGGAGGAGAGAAAAGAAAAATGCTGAAAGCTTAGAGAAGAGAGGGATGGGAGGTTGAAGAGGGAAACAGGAATTAGTTATTCAAAGAGGTGAACTTTAGGATTAGATAATAAAAGACCAGGATACCTAATAATTCAAACAGGAAATAGAGCATTGAAACTGAAGGAAAAGATGGAAAACAGAAAAGAGAATAAAATTGCTGTACATATGTTAGAAAGAGATAGAGGAACAAAAAGTGAAATAAGGTAAAGAAGATAGGAAAGTATATTATCAAAGAGGAGAATACGCAAGAAAAAATAAAAAAGCTAAGAGGTGAAGGATGAAAGATGAAAGAGATAGTAAAAAAAAAACAAACATAACCAGGTGCAGGAGAGAAGAACGAAGATTAGACAAGGAAGATATAACGACAAATACAACGATTTAATAATGGAAAGAATCAAATATGGATAAAAAGAAAAAGATTGTTAAGGTTTTTTTTAGTTAAATTTCGTATTTAGTTTTAAGTTTAAAAAGTTTGTGAAAGAACCGAATCACTTTGTTATTTTAAAAAGACAAATAAATTTGATTTGATTTTGATAAAATTTGTTTTGAAACTAGTAGCCATTAAGTTGACGATGGGTAACTAGCGCTTGGAAGGGCTAAAAGGATACGACGGCAAAAGCACAAATTACGCTGGCGGAGCTCTCGAAAAATGTGTTAGGACAGAAACAACGAATGGGACAATTATCCATGTAAGTAACTTTTCTTCTTTTTTTAAACCAGCAATTAATCAATTTTTTCATATTTTGTAATGACGTCTGTGATGAAACTTACTGTATATTTTTTTTGTCATTAGCGCCTGAGAAAGGAAACACCATTTATTTAAATATAAATTATAAACATTTCCGAAAGGTAACGGTGGATAGAACAGTTAAAGAGTTTTAAGTTCCATACCTTGTCTTCTATAAGAAGGATCAAACAAAACTAAAAAAATAAAGAAATTTAATTATCAGAATAAAAGAAGAAGTAGCGGATCAAGGAAGTCATAGTATAAACGGTCACTAAAGAGGACCGACCTAAAAAGGATCATAAGTGCTAGCAAAGTCTATAAGTCGAGAACAAAACGAAAATAGAACCAGAAGTGGAGATTTTGAACGTGCCCGTTGAGTGGTAGAGGGTCAATCTTAAGAACAAGTTATTGTATAGAGTTTTGCGGGCAAAGTGGAAGTGAGTGATTCGATAACCTAATGGCAAACTACCCTTATATTTACATCAAATCGAAAAAGTTGTTACGGTTTTATTTTAGGAATATGAGACGTGTATCGAGAGCAATATAAAAAGTGTGTCGCAAGTAATACGTTTGTATAGGTTGAAAATAAAATTGAGTAAGATTCCTTGACGAACAGCGGACATTTTCTTCTTCCGAACGGGTGGTTTAGCGTACATCTATATAAATTAAAATTTACACAAAAATTAAGGTAAGGGCAAGATTTCCAAATAAAAATTTTGGTTGAAGTTTAAATCTGGTTAAATTTACCGTGATTGCACATTACTTTCGTTGTCTGTTTGTATTAATTTTTAATTGCCACTTGAAATTCTTTTGCACGTTTCTTGACCTTATGATTTCGCTGTGTGTTATACCTTACACAACTCCTGAGGGTACTGGAGTGGCTGATTAAGACCTTCCTTGTCAATTAAAAAAGAACATACTACGGTTTCGCATTAGATAGCTGCAGGCAACGCGGTGGATACCAGTGACTAACAAAAGTTAGTATGCTACAAAACTGATTTCTCCGAGAGTCACCGCCTTCCGTTTCTCTTCGCACACCTTCCCAAAGAGATCTTGAGTTACCTAACTTCCCAGAAAACCTGTCGATATCATCGCTAGCAAGAAACTTTTACTTTCGAAACTGCATCCATCAATTATAGCTAAGTTTTATATTTAAGGTAACTTATTTTTGTTAGCATGCGTATGAGCTCCTATACAGTACGACATGAAACATTAAACGTTTTTGCCAGCCAAACCTCAATTGGAACGTTAACATTAATTTTGGTGTAACTAAGCAACTTACCTTATTCAGAATCCGGCACATTAATTGCGAACCTTATTATTATTGCCAAAGCGATGCTACTGCTAACGTACGTAAAATTTATCGACAGTCTCTATATTTCTGTCACATTCACCTATTAGCTTTATATGATTTGTTTGTTATTTAATTGAATTGAGGTGTCTTTCTTTTAGGCCTAATATAAGTTGTGTTTAATCTGCGTATTAGGCTTTTGGTAAAACCTGTTAATCTTCTGTTGGTCGGTTTTATTTCATTTTACCCAGGGTAGCGCCTTGTTAGACAATAATTTAATTTTATTAGAACTTAGGGACCCCTACTCTACGACGAAATCGGACGTTGCTACTCTAACTATTAGCAATACTTTATTCTCCACAAACCTAGTGTGCTACATTGATCCGTATTGCCTTTGCTTGTTTCTTTTTCTAGGTTGTTCCTCTAGATCCATCATTAGGTTATAAACCTCAACCGTTACAAATTTATGTAAAGGTGCAAACCATATGAAGCAGAAATATGGCAGTCAGGCTTAGGCTGAACTTCAAAAATGGATTATTATCAGCGGTAGTCACTAAAGGTATAGGAGTTTTGGGGTCGCTTACCGACAGTGCAGCAGGATGGCGAGAAAGTGTTGTTTTTAATAATACGCTGCTAAACTAGCATGCATTAAAGGTGCAAAATAACGAGTAAGATGACCTGCCCCTAAACATAAGTTTGGAAGTCAGAAGCCTGGACGAAACAGAGTGCTTCATCATGGCAGTGACCCGACCGGAGGAACCTGTTACCGTCCGCTAGAAATTTCGGGAGAGTTCAGTAATTCAGCCATTGATTTTGATGACGTGGGTTTGATCGGAGATGTCTCGACAAGGTATGTGAATAAGGTGAGTAAGAAAAAGAGCAAAGGGTTCAGTAGAGAAAGGTGGTGCTTGCGAACAATTACACCACACGAAAAACGAAGCAGAGCTGCTGAAACGGGACAAATGAGTATACAAGAACAAAAAAGTTTAGATACATAAGAACGAGCTAAAAAGCAAAACTCAAAGGCTGGCACAAATTTGTAAAGAAAAAGGTAGCACTAACAAATGGACATTTAATGCAATGTATGTAGGTAAAAGAATCACTGACGTTCGAGATATCCGGGTACCCATAAGGACCTGCACATATGTGCAAAGAAAATGCAGTTGAACTTCTCCCGTGTCTATATCCTGCAGAGAAAAGTGAAGTTGATATTTTGAAACTGGCAGTGGATGGAATGCAAATTGGTATAGCTGGGGTGTGGATGAGCTAGACTCAATTACAAAACATTCTAGTATTTAAGGTGTACACTTTGAAAATGGAACATTAGATAAGTTTCCCTAAAATGTGTAGTGGAGAAAACAAACAAAACAAGAGATCTGGTCTTATCGTACAGCTATATGTTCCATTAGTTCGTCGGGTAAGGTCTCAGCGAGAGAATGGTTTATTTATTTATTTATTCGTATGGTACATTTTAAGTATTGTATTGTGATGTAAGTTGTTATGTATGGTGCCCCAGAAGATCAGTATAAACCTGTATAGTGTGGTGACGAAACCGTGTGCAATAGTGAATTGGTTCGTCTTGGCAAAGCATTTACTTCAAGATTTAGAAAACCACTAAAACCTAAACATGCCAACCCTTACCCACCCTAGTATTCACATGTAATAATATTAATTAAGTGTGTAAACAATTATAGAAGGTAAATAAGAACATAAAATATAAAACAGCCTTGCATGACGACATATAATGGACCGGTCCAAGCGCCAGTCACGACAATGACGAAAAAATAGTAGGTTAAAGAAATAGCAAAACAAAATAATGGAAAACAGATAATCAAGACAAGAATACAAAACATTGCTGAACTTCAGATGTCCTTCAGATTCGTAAGCCATAATATTGCTTCATCCGTTAAATTATGAATGTTTGCAAACCCTCCTTTAAACTTCGTTAATTGACAATCCTCCACAATATGTGTAACGGTCTCTGGTTCTGTTTCCACAGTCATAATTTGGATTAGAAATCGCACTCCATTTGAACAACATAGAGTTGCATTTTGAATGGCCTGTTCTTATGCGATTTACTTTGACCAAATTTTTCCTTTTTGATCAAAGCCCGGACTTCTATTGTTGGATCATCAATAAGATGTTTATTGAAAACATCAACTCCAGACCATAATTTTTTCACTCTTCAACTTCAGAAAAGTCGTACTTAAATAGTCTTGCAACCATATAGGACTTCAGAGATTTAAGTCTTTAGCAGGAGGTTGTCAATGTCATTCCAAATTGGTAACTTTCTTTTTTTTTTGTTAAGTTGGCATTTATCCCATTCTCGTTTTAACGCAGCTTTTCGTCGAATGTCTCGAAGGAGTAATATTACAAAGAACAGGAAGCCAATCGAGGAGTAGATTTAATGGTTCCACTAATTATACGCATAGTGCAATTCAACTGGCATCGTATTTTTTTGTATGATAACTATTCAACCAGACAGCAGCACAATATTCTGCTGTAGAATAACCAATGCCAATGCAGCTATACGAAGTGTCTTTGCATCTGCTCCCCAAGTTGTTCCAGCTAATTTTTGAATGACATTACTTTCTTGTTTGACGTTAAACAAAAAGAGAATGACAATTTAGGCTCCAAGATGAAAGTTTAAAGGTTCTAAAGTTTCGTCATTTTAAAGATATAAGTTTGGTAACTTTTGTTTGATTAGCAGCTTGTTTATTGAACACAAAGGGGTGAAAACTCGAAGCTAAAGTTTAGCGCCATGTTAGGATAATGTTAAAAAACGTCATTATTGGTTGTTGTATTTTGTTCTCACTACTTGAAACTCTAAGATGCTTTAAAACGAAATTGCCATCTCGGCAATTAGAGTGGTTTCGGGTTCTGCAATCCATTTTAGAGGACGATTAACCGATTAATCGAAAAACCAAATTTCGAATCGAATAATCGATTTTTTCATTTTAGGTTTCTCATATTGCAAATTTAAAAAAATTAATACGTTAAATAATCTAAAATGCCGTTGTCATTTATTATCCATCAAGGCAAAAGCAAAAAAGTCAACTTATCATTGATTCTGTTTGTATTTAGAAAACGGGGTTTTTTAAATTCTTACATGACATATAAAAATTTAAATGCGCATTAAAATTTCTGTTTCCAATAAACTATAAAATATTGAAGTAAAAGTTGCAAAGGTCAGTTTGTATAAAATATTAAATTAACACATTAAAAACCTAAATGTACATATAGAAACTAAAATTTATAACATTTATAGATTAAAGACAAGAATTTGTTAAAACCTAAGAACTATGATCGAGTTATAATAAAACCTAATGCCCAAATTTTACATAATTGGCTTATAAACGTCATATTAGTGTACTGCAAAATCACGTTTGGACTAAACAACCAAACAATTTTATTATTTGAATTGCTCATTTGTAAACGTCCATTTCAAAAACACAATATTGAAACCAAGAGCTTATTTTGTCAAGAATGATCCAAACTAGTAAAACCGACAGTTAAAGTAGGAATACGTACTAGTAGTGCGCCATCGATAAATCGTGAACTATACGTAAGCATTTTAATAAGTATAAAAAGTACCTATAAATTGGCTCAAATTTTCAGGTTGATAAGCAATGTTTTGATTTAAATTGGTAAATATAAGCAGTATTATAAGAAAAGGACTTTTCGTGGTTGTGGTAGAATTTTGATTTTGTTTTTTATTTCTATTATAATGATGTTAAATATACTATAGAAATGTACAAATTCAAACATAAAAAAAAAAATACAAAAGTAAGACATTTTGAAATTAGAGTGGTACTAGCAGCGACAAAACTCCAAGTTTTTGTCTTTCATAACTTCCCATTTCTCACAGTTTTTTCTTCAAACATTTCAGATTAAAAGTTGTTTTAAAAGGATCTTATAGTGCATGGTTTAGCGATGGCGCGCTGTTACTATGTATGTTCCTCTTAAATTGTGTAAAAGTTTCTTACAATTTAGTACCATCATGTACATTAAAAAGAATTTAGTTTTATCGTCATATGTGTAAACAAAAATCATGGTACAACTGTCATTTCCAATAACACAGATTTTGGATGATGAAAGAGTTGATAATGATGATGCTGATAAATCATCGTCATCATCGTCACTACACTGTACAAGGTTTATACTGATCTTCTGGGGCACCATATATAACACCTACATCACAATGCAATATTTAAAATGTACCATACAGATTAACCAAATAAATCTATTAATTCGGAAACTGCTGAACTCGAGGACGGCAAAATATTTGTACTCTCCTCATTACGAAATAATTTCTTAGACATTTTCATTTCTTTATTGACTATTTAGAAAGTCCATGACCTGAGGAGTACAAATACACAAGAATTTTTGAAAAAAAGTTGCCGAACACAGTCATTTGTTTCTTGCAATTACGGCAAGTGTTTAAATATGGGCTATAAATGACTTCTAATTGCATAACTTACTGCCAGATTCCGTGTTCCAGTTAACTCGATGACTCATTTTTGATTCCATTTTGACTTGAAATTCAATGGCACAACATCAGAAGAAGAAGTACAAAGAACAAGCACTGTCACATTTTTGATTCAATATAACCTAACCTAACCTAACTTTTTTTTTGTTTTTTTTTTTTTTTTTTTTTTTTTTATTTTTTTTTTTTTTTTTTTTTAATTTTTTTTTTTAACGAAACCTAACCCTTTTTTTTAAACGTTGTTTTTTTTTTTTAAATTTTTATTATATATTTTTTTTTTTAAATTATTTTTTTCTTTTTTTCTTTATTTTTTTTTTTTAATTATTTTATATTCGTAGCCCTGGTGAGTGGGGTTTTGTCAAAAGGCTCCGGCAATAATTTTTTCTTTTTTTTTTTTTTAATACAAATTCAAAATTTTTTTTTTTTTTTTTATTTTTTATCTTTTTTTTTTTTTTTTTTTTTTTTTTTTTTTTTTTTTTTTTTTTTTTTTAATTTATTTTTTTAATTTTTTTTTTTTTTTTTTTTTTTTTTTTTTTTTTTTTTTTTTTTTTTTTTTTTTTTTATTTTTCATTTTTTTTTTTTTTTTTTTTTTCATTCTTTTTTTTTTTTTTTTTTTTTTTATTTTTTTTTTTTTTTTTTTTTTTTTTTTTTTTTTTTTTTTTTTTTTTTTTTTTTCTTTTTTTTTTTTTTTTTTTTTTTTTTTTTTTATTCTTTTTTTTTTTTTTTTTTTTTTTTTTTTAATAATATAATATTTTTTAATTATTTTTTTAATTTAATTTTACAAAAATCTTTACCCGTAGCTGGTAAGCCGGGGTTTTTTAAACCCCATTAAAACTTCAAAGGTTCGCCACGTTGTTAGGAGTAGTGGGAGATCGGTCACCGCTTATGTAGCTTTCATTCAGTTGATCGTCAGTTTAATCTTGGGTGTTTGGGTGTCAAACCCCAACTCACTACATACGTAACTTTTTAATTTTTAGGTTTAAATTATGGCCTCTACGTTTTCTGCTCATAAAATGAAAGTAGATGACCTTCGTTTTGAGGAGTGAGCTATAAATGTTTATAACGAATTGGAGAGTGATTATAGTGGCGACAGAAGGGGACGTTGTTGACCCAAACTTTCATAGTGATCCATCAAAGTAAGTCGGAGGAAGAGCTATCTTAATCCGACCCAGAAGAGTTATCTCCGGATTATGAAGATACACCATCTAAAATTAAAAAAAGAAAAGTAAGTGCCAAAACATTTTACGGAAAAAATAAATTCAAGTGGTCTGAAGAACCTCCAAACCCCAATGTTCGCACAAGGCAACATAATATAATTACACATCTTCCAGGCATCATTGGCCCTGCAAAACAAATGGGAAAGTATTCTACCCAGCTAACTTCTTGAAAATTTTTATTTACTGAAGAAATATTGAACGAAGTCATTCTACGAACAAACGAGAAATTATCACAAGTGAGGCAGATGCTTTCTACCCCTGATCAATACGACTACAGAGATATCGACATTGTCGAATTTAGAGAATTTCTGGAAATCTTGATATATTCTTCAGTTTTCAAGTAGAATCATGAAGACCTTAAAGCACTGTTTGCGATAGACTTAAAAAAAAAAAAAAAAAAAAAAAAAATAAAAAAATTTTAAAAAAATTGTCAAAAATGTTACTCTATTGGTGAATATGATTGCATAGATGAAATGTTTGTTGGATTTTGAGGGCGTTGCAAATTTCGGATGTACATACCGAACAAACCCCGGAAATACGTTATAAAAATCATGTTATTGAAAGATGCAAAAACTCACTACTTTTTGAACGCCTATATTTATTCTGGCAAGGACAGAGATGGAAATACTTTTTCTGATGATGAAAAAGATTGGCAAAACCTACTCAATCTGTTATAGGCCTAGCTGCCCCCTTAGAGGAACAAACCGAAATATAACGGCCGACAACTGGTTTTCATCTATACCGCTCGCACTGAAGCAAAGAAAATTGGACTGACATATGTTGGTACGTTAAGAAAAACAAAGGAGAAGTACCACCGGAATTCTTCCTGCTAAAAGAAAGAAGAGAAGTCAGCACTTTATGGTTTCAGTAATGATCTTGCATTCGTATCTTTCGTACCAAAGCAAAAATAAAGTTGTTCTTGCAATTTACTCCATGCACCACGATAATCGTACTAATCCAGAAACTGGAAAACCGGAATGGAACGAAAGGTGGCGTGGATGCTTTAGACGAAAAGTGCACCATATACTCTACAAATCGACGAAGTAACCGTTGGCCTCTTGCAATTTTCTATACTCTACTCTATATTAGTCTCGTCAATGGTTATGTACTGTTTTCAAGTTTTCCTGGAAATCCCACACAAAAAAGGATTGTTTACACTAAGTTTCTAGCTAAGGAACTTGTAGAGCCTCAACTAAACGTAAGGTTGCTCAACAGTCATATTCCCCGTGACTTGCGGCTAAATATAGCATGTATCCTCAAAAAACCCATTGGTACCAGACACCAACAACCTCTGGAAAAACAAGTTAGGTGTGGTAAATGCCCAAGAGGTAAAGATAAGAAGAAAGATTCACTTGCGCTGACTGCAACATTCCTATTTGCGGTAGCTGCATTGTGTGTCGTTGTGTGGATTGTGCCGAATAAGGTCTTGATAAAAACTACTTTTGATTAAACTTACTACAATATTTTTTTGACATATACTTTTTCGAGACTTCTTTAGTTATTAGAATGTATTAGTTTCCTTTTGCGATATATTTACTAGCTTGAATAAAACATTTGTATTCCTACTGTATAACTTTTGCAATGTTTAATGTAACTAATGTAACCTAAAGACAAAATAAATTATTCAGTATTTTTACTTATTGTTTATTTTATATATTGTCATTTAATATAAAAGCTATTCAAAACTTTTTTCATAGTTATGTCTTTCTCAAAAAACGGCATTTTTTAATCGGGTTTATTAAACCCCACCTCACCAGTTACGCCTCAAAAAAGTGACCTCACCAGCTACGGGTTAAAGCTGATCTTGGGAGTAATAAACTAAGCTACACTGCTGGTTTCCTCAATAATTTCTTTTGGCACAATCATTTTCACTTTGCCAAAACATAAAAATAAACATACATATTTATGGTAATTCTTCCACAGCTTACGAGAAATTATTGAGATTTTTTTTATAATCGAAATTTAAATTTAATTATCATTTTTACAAATAAAATATAAACAATACACAGTAAGGTAACGGGTTTTACTGTCATTCGCCAGTAAAAACCTTGTTACCTGCTAGTAATGTTATATACTATAAGCTGCCAGTTACTAAACTTAAATAAAACCCAAATTATGTCAAATCAAAGTTATTTAAAAAAAAAATAAATTGAAAATGTTTGTCTAAATTTCTAAGGATATTAATTGTGACTGTCCTCCATTTAATATTATTCACCAGTTTGTTTTATTCTTCTTATCATCCACCCCTGTTTGTGTTATATCTTACCGTTATGTCTTCGACTTCCAACGACCTTCAGCTTTTCTATTTTTTGATAAAACTAATTTCTATGGTACAATGTTTTCACATCCTCTGTGACCTGCTGATCGTCTTATTCCTCTCAACCTCCTCACCCATCTCTCTTATTATATCATTTCAAATTCTGTCGTTCCGAGTTGATCCCATTCTCATCTCAACATTCTAATCTCAGCCACATCTAACAACAGTTAAACAATTCAAAAACATAATTGGAGTAGTTCTAAGAAATAAGTTATTTAGAACTATCTCTCGTATTGTATTTCTACCTGCAGTTTTTCAAATGCTCACAGTAATCAAATCTCTGGCATTAAGCTCACCAGAGAGTCAGCCAATTTGAGTCTACCAAACCAGGCCAATGCCAACTAAAATTTCTTCTACAAATAAATTTATTTATTTATTTATTCGTATGGTCATTTTAATTATTGTATTGTGATGTAAGTGTTATGTATGGTGCCCCAGAAGATCAGTATACTGTGGTGTATTTTCTTTTTTAATCAAGACTTTTGTAACTAATTAGTAGTTACCGTAAGTAACCCCCAAACCTTCCCTATCCCCCCACTCTTACCCCAGAATCATATTTCATGATAGAAATTAACGAGAATGGATACTGCTTAACTTCATACCTTTTATCCATCTACAACCCATCAACACTGTCCAAAAAAGCAACGAGTGGTATGATAAAGCAGGACAAATAAATATGCTACGTCATCGGAAGACAAGGATAAACAGAAAATAGATCACAATACTTTAATCTTCAGACAAAATTCAATTCAAATTCGTTGCGCTAGTTTCCTGCTTCGGTTCGTTTTTTTTTTCACTCCACACTATATATACTTGTACTATGTTATTCCTCCGCTGCCTTTCTCTTTATTTTTTATTTGTGCAATTTTCATATTAAGTTCTTACACAATATTTATCATTTTATGTAAAATTTAAGAGGCTTTCCATATTCTACAAATCTGTTGTTTTCAAAATCCTTCTATATTCTATGCCTTGTCAACATTTCGTTCCATCCTTCCGTTCATTAGCTTTTCTAACTATCCACTACGCTTCAACTTCTAACTTTTCGGACTAAGCTTTTAACTTTTACCCATTCTGTAACGTAGAGATAACAGCGTTGTTATAACATTTTATTTGCCACAGATCATGGAAAACACATATTAGTAGCATTGAAGTATTCCAAGGCCTTTGAAGGTATAAACCATGAGTTACTACTGACAATTTTATAGTATATTGGCTTTAGAAAAGGGTCAATTGTCCTTGTACATAATTACCTAAGTAACTGATCTCAAGTAGTTAACATTATTGCTCCTTTGATTATGTCGTTTGGTGTTTCTCAAGGGTCCATCATAGGTCCCTTGTTCTTCATAATTTACCTTGCCTTTTTTTTCGGTATGTCTTTGATGAATACAATTATCATATGTATGCTAATGACCGTCAGACTTACTACTCTTTTACACTGTTAGGTCGTCAGTGATATTCTTTGTCCCTAAGGTTGCCCGCGTTAAAGTTGAAATCAGACTCGCTTACTATCAAACACAAATACTTGGATGTCGTGTTTGATAAGTGAACTTCGCTTAATGTCTCAAAATGTGTATGGAAAGAAAAGTAACAATGATATTACTAAATTCTGCGTGGAATGTATTAACAAAAAAAAACAAACGCCGATGATCAAAGTGAATTTATACCCAGGTAGATCTCATGTAATACGTAACTGAAACGCTACAACA
>JALBCR010003545.1:0-60730 GCA_030710515.1 Abscondita cerata | reverse complement strand
TTAGTTTTATCATGGTTTTCGTAAAATCAAACCCGGTTTGTATTACTAAATTAATAAACTCTCGTTGTTTGTTCCATGAAAGACGGCTTAAATTTTGTCGCCTATATTAACTAAATTGAATGCTTGTTTTGACTAAGTGGTTAGAATAGTCTGTTCCTCGGTAAGAATGAAAATATGTGATGCTTGAGATACCTCATGGTCGCACTTGGTACCTTTTATTCTAACATCGTTATAGAATATACTATTTTGTACACAAGATCGGTTTTCCTTACTTTCACAAATTAGAAACCAGGCCCACTGAATCTGTTCTTTGAGGAATGATGTTTTTGAGTATTGTAATCCCTTGTAAATATATAAATTATTTTTGCACAAACTTTGTTGCGTCGTATGTTACGCTATTGGAATCGTTGATATTTCTGCATAGTGATATCAAAACTGGCGAGATTTTACTTAACAATTTTCATTCATTTGTTGTTGAAGAGAACACGTTATTCTGATTAAAAAACTTTGAAAAATATCTAAATATTTGCTTCCTTACCGTAAGTCGCTTTCTAATTGTTAATTTGCTTTTGTAACGTAGTTGCATCTTGTATCGAAAGTTGATTTCGTACTCGATAGAAGCTGATGAAAAATCAAACTCTTGTTACTCTTGTTTATTTATCGAACAGTATTAAACAGTTAGTTTTAATTTAAACAAAATAATCAACGTGGTCGATTATATTAATGATTTCGTTCTTAGAAACTACTACAAAAAAGAGAAACAAATTAAACTATTATCGTTGATTAAAAATTTGGGAAGATACGGGACACATGTAAATAAAATATTACCTCCCACATGCAGATGGTTCTATCGTCAATTTAACTTAGTTCTTTGTTATTTGGGGTTTGACGTATACACACTCTTGGTCATTGGTCACGGAAATCACAGTAACTTCAAAACACAAACTCTGATCCAACTATGAAACCCGATTACACATGCCGCCTGTTCACAACGCCGCCTGGTCAGCCAACGTTGCTCGTAATCACATCCCCCACATTTCATCAATGATCAACGCCTCTATGTTCATATCGCCCACATTTATTTGTAATCATAAGGTCGCCTGTGTTCATATAGCCGCATGCATTTAGAGCAGTTTGGCAATCTTTGCTCTTCACCATAACTTGGTTTGTTCATAACGCCGCCTGGATACAAAACCTACTCTGCAATTTATTGCTCAAGATTTGTTCATAACCCTGTCTGATGACACGTTTTCAATAGTTATTAAAACGTTATTGTAACATTTCCTCTTAAAAATTTACATGTTCTCATGTGTGCGGGGGTAAACGGTGTTGGTTGGTAGGTTGAGTAGTTATTTAATTTTTTCTCTTTAAAAAATTGACATGTCCTCATGTGAGCGGGGGTAAACGGTAATATTGGTGGGTTACAGTTATTTCAAATCTCCTTTAAAAATTACACGTTTTCATGTAATCGGGGGTAAATGGTGGTATTGGTTCGTAGATTCCAGTTATTCAACTTTTACTTTTTAAAAATTTACATGTCCTTATGTGAGTGGGGGTAAACGGTGTTCGTTGGTAGGTTACAGTTATTTTAATTCTCCTTTTTAAAAAATTACATGTTTTCATGTAATCGGGGGTAAATGGTATTGGTTCCCAGATTCCAGTAATTCAATGTGTTTCTTTTTAAAAAAATTTATATTTTGTCCTTATGTGAGCAAGGGTAAGCGGTGTTGTTTGGTAGGTTACAATTATTATAATTCTCCTTTTAAAAATTGTATGTTTTCATATGATTGGAGTGTAAACGGTGTTGGTTGGTGGGTTACAGTTATTACGATTTTTTCCTCTTCAAAAATTCTAGACACAATCAGAAATTGAACAATGACATTACTAGCGGCGTTATGAACATGCAATGTGGGCGTTATGAACAAACCAAGTTGTAGGTAAAGAGCGACAAAGTTGCCAAACTTCTTCTAAATACAGGCAGCGATATCCACATAGGCGGCGTTATGATTACAACTAAATGTGGGCGATATGATTATAGGTGGCGTTATCATCATCGATAAAATGTGGGCGATATGACTACAAGCGGCATTATGATCAAGTAATTGTGTTGCTTGGTAGGTTACAGTTATTAAATTTTTTCCTGTTCAAAATTTAGACACAATTAGAAATTGAGCAATGACATGACAGGCGGCGTTATGAACATACAATGTGAGCGTTATAAACAAGCCGCTATAGGTAAAGAGCGATGTTGCCAATTTCTAAATACAGGTAGCAACATCCACATCGGCGATTTTATGATTATTAATAAATGTGGGCGATATGATCACAGGCGGCGTTATGATCATCGATGAAATGTGGGCGATATAGCTACAAGCGGCATTATGATCAAGTAATTGTGACCGATGGGGCAGGCGGTGTTTTTGAAGGGGCGACGTTATGATATAGACCCAAACAACTTGATGAAATCGACGGTAGACTTAGTAGAAGAGTGAAGATAGCATAATGTAGGTGAAACATTAATAACAGGCCGCTACTAAGTGGAATCACTAAAAACTAATAAGACAAATGATGTATCCAAAGTACAAATTTTTACAGGGGCGTAAGGGGTTGGGGAGAGTTTTTAGGGGTGTAATAGTGGTTTTTCGTTACTTCCGGCAAGAGTATCGCTCGGTTCGGGAAATGTTGTATGGCAATGTTGTAGGTATTAAAAAGTGATTTACAATTTTTTTTAATATATATATTTTGCACATTACCTCAAAATTTTCGAGATATATTAAAAAACAGGTTTTACGTTTTTATTTGCTTCTACGTACAAAAAAAAAATTTTTAACATATTTGAGAAAAAGTATCATTTTATGACTCCAAACAAGTTGTAATTTTTTGACACTAATTTCCTCGGGATCCAGACTTTTCCTGAAAATAATAATATCCCCTGTTAGATTCTTCTTTACTACGACTTTGTAGCAAATTGTTTTGACGTAATTTCTTACGACTAAATCGTTTTTAAAAAAAAAATTACTGATACGGGTGGTGTCATTCGCCTTGTATATATTTCTTTTTATTATTTCAGATGACACTAGCCAGTTGTCGAACACGATAAAATTATTTGAATAAAAATGCTATTAGTTTAAAAATTCGCGCCCTCCATCCCATAACCGCAAATACATAACCTGAATTTATTTATTTATTAAATATGATGGTAGAATCAGTTTTTTCAGGTTTCCCAAAGGAGATTTAACTAGGCGAGTTAAGTTACATCAAGAATTTTAAGTAACATTACAAACATTTTGTTGTAGGTATTTTGAATGGTTAACAGAATCTGGAAGGTCCGATCTGTTGCATAAAAATCTCTGACTCTAAAACTTAACGAGTATGTGGTGAACACTAAAGGCATCCTAAAATCGAATTACAAGTGTCAATTTCTGAAACCCAATATACAAATGATGCAAGGTATATTGAGGAAGCAATAAATGCCCGTTAACATCTCTAGCTATACCAAAACTACTCAAGCTTGCAGCTTAAATACTCTTAGGTAAAGAAAATTACGGAGGAACATTCTTAAATTGCAACGTGAAAAGAAGCACTTCAATTGAAGTTAACATCTCCCAACGATTACTTCCCGAAAGTAGAGCACAAATTGTGACAGCCGAAGTGGACTTAAAAAATAAACCACTAAGAAGCAGGAGATAAATAGAAGAATACAAACAATTTTCACTAAAAATTATATTTTACGAGTCCCAAAATGTTAATTTTAAAGTAGGTTTTAAATTTTTTGCCAGCTCAAACTGCTACGTGATCATGGTTAGAGTTATATATAAAAGTTAAACAACCCTTTGTGCTACATCTTTACAAATACGATATGTAAAGGTGACAAATTGAAGTCGATAGTATTAGACTGCATAGAAAAGCTACACCATTACAATGCGGTGCCAATGTTAGGGGCAGTAGTAAAATTTTCTAAACCTAATTAAAAGAATATATGTATCACCTGAAAACCAAACCTTCTCATAAACGATAAGAAAATCTATTATTTCTACGATATCTCCTATTTATTGAAGTCGGTGCAAAATAACTTGATTAAATACGATATAATCTTTAATAACAAAAAGCATCTTGGAAAGACATTAAAAATTTCTACATGTCAGACAAATCTAAACCGCTGCGATTGGCTCCTAAATCAACTAATTTACATATCACTCCGAATAATTTTCAGAAAATGAAGGTGAAATATGTCACACAATTGTTTAGTGAATCAGTTGCAGTTGGTTTATCAACGTATGTAGCTTTTAATGCTTTTTGATTTATTTGCATTCCTGTGTTACTTGATTTTTACAAGAAAAATGTTTATTTTTTATTTTTCTCTTAAATTTGGCGAGGGCCGGTAGCCCCGAGCGAAATAAACTGGTGCTAAGGCATAATGACAGACTTCACAACCTTGGTGTATAATATACTATTGTTTATCAGATAAGTAATTATGATTTTATTTGCAAATCTTTTACTAGTTGTGAGAATTCACGAATTTTTGGTGTGACAAACAGCCCTCAGTGTAATTTATATTTTTGCACAAGTGACCTTCATGAAAAAGTATACTTTATATTAAAAAATCCAATTACTCAATTATTAACTATTGTAAGAATTAAGACTTCCACGGCCGAGTCATTATTTAAACAAATCTGGCTTGATCGATAAGTTGGATTATCAGACTTTTTAGTTGTTGATCTTAAACTTGCTTTTGCTTGTTTAAGTTTGTCGCCCTTATCAAGTCCCTTACGATATGTTGCGAAACGTTGCCAACTACGGTTACCTTTTCGTTACGGTCCAATCCCGAAGATGTTTGTGTTTTAATATTAACTAACTGTCTATAGTTTTCCGCTTCCTTCAAAAGAACTTCCTCGACGTTTCGGATTCAGCACACTGACTTTTTTGAATCAATTATTTCTGTCATGTTGAAATGGATATTATCCAAGGTTTTGTAACAACTCCATTTCCAAAATAATTCAAAATAAATTTATATAGCAAGCTTTTAATCAAAATGAGTCTTATTTATATTATTTTCGATTTGAAACTTTGTATTTGATAACAAGATAATGAACCTACTTAATAGTAAACCTAGTATTTTGTTACAATTTTATCAAATAAATTTTGTGTTTATGCTCTTTTGGCATAATAATAATATAGCACGTCATTATTACGCCATATACGAAAATACTCTTAATTTTCGGCGTTTTTTATTTAAATTAGTGGAATACTTAAACTGTACAGAATCTGAACTTTTAGTACTTTGTACTTATAACAAAAAATCTTTTTTCTATTTTTTTTTCCACTTATTCTATACTATTTTTAATTCATGTTGTTCTGTTCTCATATAAATGCACGTTCTCTTCTTCTTACAGATTTTATTACATTTAAGAATCATGTTTTTAACATATGAATATGATGTTGTGGTGGTTTGGGAATCTTGGTTTATAACGGCGTTGACAATACAGTTATTGAAATTGAAAACTATCGTGTATTATAAGACAGGATAGAGGAATTCACGCAGGCGGCGTTGCTGTTTATATAAAAAAACAACGTAGAATTTAGTATTATTCTTTAAAGGAATATCTATAGACCCCCAAATACAAATTCAGAATCTTTTCTTTTCTTATTTGAGGACATTCTACAGATTTGTATACTGGGCTGGCAAAAACATTCTACTTATGGGTGATTTAAATATCAACATTTATAATATAAGTAACAAGCTAACCAAAACCCTTATAGGTATTACTGAAACTTTCAATATGGAACAGTTGGTGGCTGAGCCAACGCGAGTTACAACAATTGCAAATACTTTAATAGATTTAATCTTTTATAATGGCAATAATGTTGTTGAAACGGGTACCAAAATATTAATATATCAGATCACTTTTTAGTATATTGTAACCTTCAGTTTTTAAAACCAAGTAATAGAGAAACTTACAGTTTTAGTTATCGACCATTGGATAAAATAGATATGTCTCTTTCAATTCGATCTCTCCAAAAAAAAATTTCGTGGAACATTATGTATGGTATGGAGGGTGTTAATGAAAAAACACTGTTTCTAACATCTAATATGCTATCACTTTTCAACATGCACGCTCTTCTTAGAAAAGTTTCTTGTAAAAAAAACCTTATACGCCTTGGATTACGGAAAATATTAGGTACATGATAAAATACGAAACCGTGCATTGAATAGGTACCGTGAAACATAAACAACCATCACTGGGATTATTATAAACAATTGCGTAACTACAATTACTACAGCCATTCGCGCAGAAAAAGGGCATACTTCAATTACAAATTTCAAAATTGTACTCAAAAAAAAAATGGAAAGAACTAAAAAATTTTGACATTGTAAATAACCCAAGTAAATTCAAAAGTTTCCTGACTATTTAAATAATGTAAATCAATATCAATAAATACTTTGGGGATATTGGTAAATTAAATCTTCCTGCACATCAAGAAACATTTAATTTTTACTTTAAATAATAAATTAACTTTTAAGTAAATTTCAATTTTATTGGTATCCGAATCTCAAATTGTGCGTATTGGGCAGAATATAAAAAGTAATGCTACTGGTTTTGATAGTTTAAATATATCTTTTGATTTTAATGTGCTGTCCCTAATATTATAAGTCCCATCACTCACCGAATTGAATTAATGATTCATGGAAAATTGCCAAGGTCATACTGATAGACTACAGTCAGTTAAAGTGCATATCAGTACTACCAACACCTTTCCAAAAATTTTAGAAAAGTCATGGAAACTTGCAATAATTTTAGGCATTTGACCGATTTTATTTATACCTATCGGGGAATTTATGCAATAACCATTTCTATATGTCATGAAGAACCTATCATTTTTTGTATTTGGACGCACATTTACATATTTTTTATTAAACTAATCCATAATGGATTGGTAATTGCAAACTGTCGAGCAATATTATTTTTGGTTTTTAGAATGTTAATCAGAATAACATCGTCTTTAAAACGACATCTTTCGTTGTCATTTTGGTAATTTCATCTCTTCTCAAAGCACCATTGTATACAACAATCAGTACCACATAGAAGAAATGGATGGTATAAAATGGAAAAAAGCTATGAAGATAAGGAAAAATTATATTTAAAATGTAAAATTTATAGCTATACCTTTGATTGCTAGGTACATATTGTCATCAGCGAGTTCGATTATATTGTTAATATTGTCAATGTCTAAGAATTGGGACTTCTTGGTTCATAGCCTTTGAGCACTTTTTTAAAAAATGTTGGTTGGTAGGTTATAGTTATTTAATTTTTTCTCTTTAAAAAATTGACATGTCCTCATGTGAGCGGGGGTAAACGGTATTGGTTGGTAGGTTACAGTTATTTCAAATCTCCTTTAAAAAATTACACGTTTTCATGTAATCGGGGGTAAATGGTATTGGTTCGTAGATTCCAGTTATTCAACTTTTCTTTAAAAAATTTACATGTCCTATGTGAGTGGGGGTAAACGGTGTTCGTTGGTAGGTTACAGTTATTTTAATTCTTTTTAAAAAATTACATGTTTTCATGTAATCGGGGGTAAATGGTATTGGTTCGTAGATTCCAGTAATTCAATTTTTTCTTTTTAAAAAATTTACATGTCCTTATGTGAGCAAGGGTAAGCGGTGTTGTTTGGTAGGTTACAATTATTATAATTCTCCCTTTTTAAAAAATTGTATGTTTTCATATGATTGGAGGTAAACGGTGTTGGTTGGTGGGTTACAGTTATTACATTTTTCCTCTTCAAAAATTTAGACACAATCAGAAATTGAACAATGACATTACTAGCGGCGTTATGAACATGCAATGTGGGCGTTATGAACAAACCAAGTTGTAGGTAAAGAGCGATGTTGCCAAACTCTTCTAAATACAGGCAGCGATATCCACATAGGCGGCGTTATGATTACAAATAAATGTGGGCGATATGATTATAGGTGTTATCATCATCGATAAAATGTGGGCTATATGACTACAAGCGGCATTATGATCAAGTAATTGTGTTGGTTGGTAGGTTACAGTTATTAAATTTTTCCTGTTCAAAATTTAGACACAATTAGAAATTGAGCAATGACATGACAGGCGGCGTTATGAACATACAATGTGAGCGTTATAAACAAGCCAAGTTATAGGTAAAGAGCGATGTTGCCAAATTTCTCTAAATACAGGTAGCAACATCCACATCGGCGATTTTATGATTATTAATAAATGTGGGCGATATGATCACAGGCGGCGTTATGATCATCGATGAAATGTGGGCGATATAGCTACAAGCGGCATTATGATCAAGTAATTGTGACCGATGTAAGCAGGCGGTGTTTTGAAGGGGCGACGTTATGATATAGACCCAAACAACTCTGATGAAATCGACGGTAGACTTAGTAGAAGAGTGAAGATAGCATAATGTAGGTGAAACATTAATAACAGGCCGCCACTAAGTGGAATCACTAAAAAACTAATAAGACAAATGATGTATCCAAAGTACAAATTTTTTTACAGGGGCGTAAGGGGGTTGGGGAGAGTTTTTAGGGTAATAGTGGTTTTTCGTTACTTCCGGCAAGAGTATCGCTTGGTTGGGAAATGTTGTATGGCAATGTTGTAGGTATTAAAAAGATTTACAATTTTTTTTAATATATATATTTTGCACATTACCTCAAAATTTTCGAGATATATTAAAAACAGGTTTTACGTTTTTTTATTTGTTTCACGTACAAAAATTTTTTAACATATTTGAGAAAAGTATCATTTTATGACCCAAACAAGTTGTAATTTTTGGAATAATTTCGATCCAGACTTTTTCCTGAAAATAATAATATCCCTGTTAGATTCTTTACTACGACTTTGTGGCAAATTGTTTTGACGTAATTCTCTTACGACTAACCGTTTTTAAAAAAAATTACTGATACGGGTGGTGTCATTCGCCTTGTATATATTTTTTATTATTTCAGATGACACTAGCCAGTTGTCGAACACGATAAAATTATTTGAATAAAAATGCTATTAGTTTAAAATTCGCGCCCCCATCCCATAACCGCAAATACATAACCTGAATTTATTTATTTATTAAATATGATGGTAGAATCAGTTTTTTCAGGTTTCCCAAAGGAGATTTAACCAGGCGAGTTAAGTTACATCAAGAATTTTAAGTAAATTACAAACATTTTGTTGTAGGTATTTTGAATGGTTAACAGAATCTGGAAGGTCCGATCTGTTGCATAAAAATCTCGACTCTAAAAACTTAACGAGTATGTGGTGAACACTTGCCATTCCTAAATGAATTACAAGTGTCAATTTCTGAAACCCAATATACAAATGATGCAAGGTATATTGGCGAAGCAATAAATGCCCGTTAACATCTCTAGCTATACCAAAACTACTCAAGCTTGCAGCTTAAATACTCTTAGGTAAAGAAAATTACGGAGGAACATTCTTAAATTGCAACGTGAAAAGAAGCACTTCAATTGAAGTTAACATCTCCCAACGATTACTTCCCGAAAGCAGAGCACAAATTGTGACAGCCGAAGTGGACTTAAAAATAAACCACTAAGAAGCAGGAGATAAATAGAAGAATACAAACAATTTTCACTAAAATTATATTTTACGAGCCCCAAAATGTTAATTTTAAAGTAGGTTTTAAATTTTTGCCAGCTCAAACTGCTACGTGATCATGGTTAGAGTTATATATAAAAAGTTAAACAACCCTTGTGCTACATCTTTACAAATACGATATGTAAAGGTGACAAATTGAAGTCGATAGTATTAGACTGCATAGAAAAGCTACAATTACAATGCGGTGCGAATGTTAGGCAGTAGTAAAATTTTCTAAGCCTAATTAAAAGAATATATGTATCACCTGAAAACCAAACCTTCTCGTAAACGATAAGAAAATCTATTATTTCTTACGATGTCTCCTATTTATTGAAGTCGGTGCAAAAATAACTTGATTAAATACGATATAATCTTTAATAACAAAAAGCATCTTGGAAATACATTAAAAATTTCTACATGTCAGACAAATCTAAACCGCTGCGATTGGCTCCTAAATCAACTAATTTACATATCACTCCGAATAATTTTCAGAAAATGAAGGTGAAATATGTCACACAATTGTTTAGTGAATCAGTTGCAGTTGGTTTATCAACGTATGTAGCTTTTAATGCTTTTGATTTATTTGCATTCCTGTGCTACTTGATTTTTACAAGAAAAATGTTTATTTTTATTTTTCTTTAAATTTGTCGAGGGCCGGTAGCCCTGAGCGAAATAAACTGGTGCTAAGGCAATAATGACAGACTTCACAACCTTGGTGTATAATATACTATTGTTTATCAGATAAGTAATTATGATTTTATTTGCAACCTTTTGCTATTGTGAGAATTCACGAATTTTTGGTGTGACAAACAGCCCCTCAGTAATTTATATTTTTTGCACAAGTGACCTTCATGAAAAGTATACTTTATATTAAAAAATCCAATTACTCAATTATTAACTATTGTAAGAATTAAGACTTCCACTGCCGGAGTCATTATTTAAAACAAATCTGGCTTGATCGACAAGTTGATTATCAGACTTTTAGTTGTTGATCTTAAACTTGCTTTTGTTTGTTTCAAGTTTGTCGCCTTTATCAAGTCCCTTACGATATGTTGCGAAACGTTGCCAACTACGGTATTACCTTTTTCGTTACGGTCCAATCCCGGAAGATGTTTTGTTTTAATATTATTAACTATTGTTCATAGTTTTCCGCCTCTTCAAAAGAACTTCCTCGACGTCGGATTCAGCATGACTTTTTGAATCAATTACTTCGTCATGTTGAAATGGATATTATCCAAGGTTTTGCAACAACCCATTTCAAAATAATTCAAAATAAATTTATATAGCAAGCTTTAATCAAAATGAGTCTTATTTATATTATTTTCGATTTAAACTTTGTATTTGATAACAAGATAATGAACCTACTTAATAGTAAACCTAGTATTTTGTTACAATTCTTATCAAATAAATTTTGTGCTTATCTCTTTTGGCATAATAATAATATAGCACGTCATTATTACGCCATATACGAAAATACTCTTAATTTTCGGCGTTTCTTTTTATTTAAATTAGCGGAATACTTAAACTGTACAGAATCTGAACTTTAGTACTTTGTACTTATAACAAAAACTTTTTTTCTCTATTTTTCCACTTTTCTATACTATTTTTAATTCATGTTGTTCTGTTCTCATATAAATGCACGTTCTCTTCTTACAGATTTTATTACATTTAAGAATCATGTTTTAACATATGAATATGATGTTGTGGTGGTTTCGGAATCTTGGCTTCATAACGGCGTTGACAATACAGTTATTGAAATTGAAAACTATCGTATTATAAGACAGGATAGAGCTTCACACGCAGGCGGCGTTGCCGTTTATATAAAAAACAACGTAGAATTTAGTATTATTCTTAAAGGAATATCTATAGACCCCCCAAATACAAATTCAGAATCTTTCTTTTCTTATTTGGAGGACATTCTTACAGATTTGTATACTGCTGGCAAAAACATTCTACTTATGGGTGATTTAAATATCAACATTTATAATATAAGTAACAAGCTAACCAAAACCCTTATAGGTATTACTGAAACTTTCAATATGGAACAGTTGGTGGCTGAGCCAACGCGAGTTACAACAATTGCAAATACTTTAATAGATTTAATCTTTTATAATGGCAATAATGTTGTTGAAACGGGTACCAAAATATTAATATATCAGATCACTTTTAGTATATTGTAAACCTTCAGTTTTAAAACCAAGTAATAGAGAAACTTACAGTTTTAGTTATCGACCATTGGATAAAATAGATATGCGTCTCTTTCAATTCGATCTCTCAAAATAAATTCCGTGGAACATTATGTATGGTATGGAGGGTGTTAATGAAAAACAATGTTTCTAACATCTAATATACTATCACTTTTCAACATGCATGCTCCTCTTAGAAAAGTTTCTTGTAAAAAAAACTTATACGCCTTGGATTACCGAAAATATTAGGTACATGATAAAAATACGAAACCGTGCATTGAATAGGTACCGTGAAACATAAAACAACCATCACTGGGATTATTATAAACAATTGCGTAACTACACTACTACAGCCATTCGCGCAGAAAAAGGGCATACTTCAATTACAAATTTCAAAATTGTACTCAAAAACAAAATGGAAAGAACTAAAAAATTTTGACATTGTAAATAACATAAGTAAATTCAAAAAGTTTCCTGACTATTTAAATAATGTCAATAATATCAATAAATACTTTGGGGATATTGGTAAATTAAATCTTCCTACACATCAAGAAACACTTAATTTTACCTAAATAATAAATTAACTTTAAGTAAATTTCAATTTTTATTGGTATCCGAATCTCAAATTGTGCGTATTGGGCAGAATATAAAAAAGTAATGCTACTGGTTTTGATAGTTTAAATATATCTTTGATTTTAATGTGCTGTCCCTATATTATAAGTCCCATCACTCACCGAATTAATGATTCATGGAAAATTGCCAAGGTCATACCGATAGACTACAGTCAGTTAAAGTGCATATCAGTACTACCAACACTTTCCAAAATTTTAGAAAAAGTCATGGAAACTTGCAATAATTTTAGGCATTTGACCGATTTTATTTATACCTATCGGGGAATTTATGCAATAACCATTTCTATATGTCATGAAGAACCTATCATTTTTGTATTTGGACGCACATTTACATATTTTTTATTAAACTAATCCATAATGGATTGGTAATTGCAAACTGTCGAGCAATATTATTTTTGGTTTTAGAATGTTAATCAGAATAACATCGTCTTTCAAAACGACATCTTTCGTTGTCATTTTGGTAATTTCATCTCTTCTCAAAGCACCATTGTATACAACAATGAGTACCACCTAGAAGAAATGGATGGTATAAAATGGAAAAAGCTTATGAAGATAAGGAAAATTATATTTAAAATGTAAAATTCTATAGCTATACCTTGATTGCCAGGTACATATTGTCATCAGCGAGTTCGATAATATTGTTAATATTGTCAATGTCTAAGAATTGGGACTTCTTTGGTTCATAGCCTTTTGAGCAGTTTTTAAAAATGCTGTTAATTTACAGAAATTGGCAATGTTGACATTGTTGTATACATTTATGCAAGTTCGCAACATGGAATACTTCGACCATAATGACGAAGCCTTGTATTTTTGTAAGCAAACTGAAGTAAGCCAACATAATGTTTTCAGATATTATCAATACATTATTCTCTTTTAGCCATTTGGAAAAATTTAAAACTCCTTTAGTAAATTAATCGCGACTTTTGGGGCAAAAGTGCATAATGAGACTCTTCTGGCCAAACTCGCAATTCAGGTGGAGTACTTGAAATAGCTTCGTTACTCATTATAAGCAAAAGAAACAGAATGGAATTAAAGGAAAAAATGATTCTGAATTAACTTGAAGAAGTAAGCAAATGCATATATGTTTTAAAACTTTAAATTTTGAACCGTCATAAATTCAATTTTACGAACATTGTTACCAACTAAAATGCAAATATATAAAATCTCTATATTTTGAAAATTTCGATAAAACTATGAAATATTTGTTTAAAATAAAGGCAAAATAGAAAAATAGTATATATAATATACTATTAGAATTCCATCCCTAAACTGGTGTTTTGTTTACACTCCTATGTAGTTTAAGAGGGCAATATTAATAAATACCAAATTAATTACTCATAATTAATTGAATTACTAAATAATCATAGTGAAGTAAATGGATAGCAGATGTACAAAAGTATCTCTATAAGATTGCGTTTAGAAGCTACGTGAGAACAATAATATAATAAACAAAGTTGCTCGTTCCGATAAGCCACGTTCTAGTGTTAAAGAGCAAAGTCTGTTTGTTTTCGAAAAGCATCTAACCTAGATATACAACAATCAGGTGTGACATATTTCAAACAATGGACGCCCAGACGCTTAGATCCTCTATAAACTACGTTACTATGTATGTAAATCAGAAAAGCAAACTTTTTAAAATAACCTCAAACTGGGACCTATAAATTGTAAAGTTCACCGTTACGTGTCTGAGCCATATGTTGCTACAATACTTGTATCTTGCAAGTATTTTGTTACCATTAGCGTAAAAATAAATTGCGAAAGTTTGTGATCTTCGTAGATTAGAAAGTAGAAGGTAAAAGCTTATTGCATTTAATGTGCAAACTATAAAATGTTAGTGACCCGCGTTTATCCCCAGAAAACCGCAAAACTAAAAGAGATTGTTCCGGGTGTTTAACCCTAGAGCCCGGTTGTTCCGGTCTTTTCCCTACTTCTCCCTTCTATCCATGCCCAACTCTGTAAAATATACGATTCGTGCTCATGTGAATTTATTAGATGGATTTGAAGTTTTCTGGAAATGTTGCAAAGAAGGAGAAAACAACAACAACAGTATTTTATTTAGCTGCGAATGTAAAAACCTAATTTTACGTGAAATGTATTTTTTTAACTATTAAAAACGTGAAAAACTAGAAACAAAAACAGAAAAGTTAATGATTTTTAACGATAGCTTAGACTTACGTCATTACGTTAAAAAATTCAAACAAGGTTATGAAAGCACCTCGTAAAGCTCTAGAATGAATTTTTACATTAGAGAAAAGTGTGGGCACTTCACATGCAAACAATGTCACCACGATTAGTTGCAGCTGGTGTATTGTTAAAGGGTATCAAGAAGTGGGCAATCTGCAACTAAGCATTTGTTAAAAATTATGGTTTCCTAAACATTTCTTTCATATTATCTGAAACCTAGAACTTGTAACAAAATTTTGTTTGTTGTTGGTTTTTTTATGAATAACTTAACTAATTAAAAAATGGATTTTTCCTTAGAAGTTTTCGACACATAAATTAAAAGTAGAGCTAAACTTATATTCACTATTTATTTTAACAAAACCAGAGAATTTTATTTTAGATTTCAAGATTAAATTTTTCTTTATTTGAATCTACCAAAATCATTTTTATTTTAATAAAACAGAAAACTGATAGCAATTACGTTAAACTTAAATTAAAATCTAGTTTATCGCAAACTTAATTAATTCTTTTAAAAAAACTTTGGTTATTATTTTCTTAAAGCAAGAAACTTTATACGAGAAACTCTCATAAAATTAAAAATAATTTCCGCAATTTTCTATTTGTTTTGGCAAAGTTTCACAAAGTTCACAACATGTACATAGATTAAATATGAAAGTCATGCAATTTTCCGAAGTGAAAGGAAATGTCACATTTTGAATTGTCAAGCATTTATTATTTATCAAAAGTAATTGAAGTTGCTTCTTTGAAATTAGAATTTTCCTAAAATTTATAACTTCTCATCAAAATATTTCGTTTATTATTATTCTCCGCCATCGCCCAAATGATTTATACAGACGTTCCCGTTATTAAAAACCATGTTGAATATTTGATGCGACAAAAATGTTATCCTTTCTTCTTTTTTTTTTTTTTAAATAAAAACAAATTGATTTTGGAAATCTTAAAACCACTAATTTTATTTCAAAGAACGCGTTTTTGGCATTAACAACAAACAGAAATTTGAAAACAGCACGCAAAGCATAATTAGCTTAAGAAGCTTTCAATTTAATGTTAACTATATTTATTACACCTACAATCTTATCTTATAAAGCAGCCTTATTGGTCGTTTAAACTCGCAAACACCGTAATTCCTTATAACCATAAATTCAAAAAGCTCACCCCTAATTAATGTAAAATTACTTTGTATACTTAGAAAAGATGATCTCACTCAATTATTATAATTATTGTAATAAATTAGTGGAATATATGTTTGAAAAAGACGTCAAAAACTATAAAAACAAAGGAAAAATGTAAAATATGTATGAAGTAAAAGAATGAACTGATAGAATGGGTAAAAATAGAGAGCTATAAACACCCCTAGGTTATTATTGGAGTATCCCACAAGTGTCATAACACCCCTGCTACTAAAGTGGAAAAATCTCAAATCTAGAAGTAGCCACATCCTGAAACCAGGACAACGTGGAATAACATTTTTACCACGACGATAATATATTTTATACTAATACTATGTTTTATGTTTCAAATTGTTTAAAATAAATTTACGACTTTTGCGTTACAACTTAATGGATTTATTAAAATTGTAATAAAACGTCTCAAATTCTTTCTTTCGCGAGAAATTTGTTTCAAGTTACGATATGATTGTTTGTAATATTTACATGCTTAGAACTTTAGAGTACGTGTCAAATAATATCCTCTTGTGTTTTCCAGTCTTTGTTGTATGATGTAGGTACACTTCTTGTAAAATACGTGTAACATTTCAGGTCTGATAGTGAAAGGGAATTATTTATTAAATTCACAAAGCTTGTCGATACTTTCATTAACTACTAATGTAAAATATCATCCATTATTCATAATTTAAGGTACTTATCATTAATACTGCATCGGTCAAGAAACTATATTTAAAATTACTTCAAGTTTTATAGAATGTAAAAGTTATTACTAATACATCACCCTTTCGTATTCACTTCTTTGGTTTTTTGTTTATTGTAAATCACCTGTTATCAAACTGACCTTTTTAATTTTCGACGTAATGTTTTCCCAAGCTCATCTTAAGATTGGTCGGTGAAACACCGCGTCAATATTTTGACGGACAAGGCCAGTTTTTATCAAGACAAAAAATACTAGAAGTTTTTACTGTAAAAACATAGATATTTGAGTATTTTTAGCATCAAGAATGTTACTTTATTAAAATTGTAGAAAGATTGTCTACAATGTTGAGTACTTGTTTAGTACAGCATAAAAGAGTGATTATAATTGACTATTAAAAATTTAATAAATAATAGTAAATAGAAAAATGCCAACATCATTGTTGATAATAGAATTTAATTTAAATTTTTATAAATTATTTATTATTTCATGTTAGTTAAGAAATACTTATATTAGTGTAGAATAATGTAGGCTTTACGGACGGTGTCCATATTTAAATTCCGATTTTTCCGGTAATTGAGCCGTGGTCAATTAGACTTTGTTCTTCTTCCAGACGTTACTGTTGCTGCTGAGACAATCCTCTTTAGTCGAGTGTTAGGACCACACCACTGCATATATTTGCCGCAACAGCATACGAAACATCTGGAAGAAGATGAAGAAATTTGCAATAGACCATGACTCAATACACAAAAATAATAGTATAAGAATATAGGGTGACCCAATGATGTGTAATTTTTTGTTATTGAAGACATCGACATGCGCGATTTTCACTCACTAGTAAACACACTTATGCTGCACATTCCAAAAATATTTTGATTATATAAGAGGGCTTTCTGTACATGGTGATGGTAAACCAAAGTTATGTTTTTTTTAAATAGAACATTCTGTATATTTTAATGACACTCTTTTGAAAAAATTATTTTTGTAATGAAGAAGTTGTTAATTTTCGCACTTAGCCCCTGTCAACGAATATCTCCCAACCGCCTTACTTAGTCCTAGGCTTTTCTATCTTAAGGTGTAAGGCTGTCAGAGTTGAATCTTGCACTTCCTTTTCAATTGCTTCCTATCATTTGTTAGGTTTGGTATTCCTCCCATGTAATTCCTTTTCTTTTCTTTTTGTTCTTGGTCTTCCTTTTTATTTTTCCTGGCAATCGCGTTTTGACACTTTTTTGGTATACTGTCGTCCGACACTTGCCCAAACTATCTGAGCTGCCCTTCTATGATTTTTCGTTGATTGATTCAATTTTCAGCTTTTGTCAAAATGTTTCATTCTTTTATTCAGCCATTCTGGTTTTATTTTCTATTTTCTAAGGAACCTCATTTGCATTGCAATAACCTTGTTTTTTTGTCGTTCTGCAGATTACCCACGTCTCACTGCTATATGTAATTGATGGCCTAACGACTTTTTTTAACAACTTCTGTTTTTTGTTTTTGAGCACTTCTTTTTTCCTAGAAAGGTTGTCTTAATCATATCGAATATTATTCCTGCTTATTCCATGGTCTAATTGTTTGTCTAGTTTTCCATTTTCTTCCATTATTGCACTTAGATTATTAAAATATTCCACTGCTCTATTTCTTCCCGGTCCAGATTAATTTGATCTGTTTTCTTTTGTTTAAAATTATCGTTGTTTTTTCCTTTCAATGCTTATTTTCACGTTTTTTTTAAATTTCCAAGTTATTCTAAAATTTTTAGTTGTCACTTTATCAGAAAATATTCATGGCCTACTGGTCAGTAATCTATCAAATGTAAGTCTTCCCAGGCTTGTTGGTCAATATTTTGATTCTTCCCTCTTTCCTTAGTAATCTCCTTTAGGTAATGATTTCTAGAGTGATGAATGTTGTCGGTCGAGTCGTGATTGTGGTGAAACAGTGGTGTCTCTGGAGTGTGATGACCCAGGTTGCAGCGAATGGAATAGTGCGTGTCTGGCACTCAAAAGTTCTGGTTGGCCTTTTCTTAAATTGGCAGTTTCAAATGTAAGTGGTTTTGTTTGGTTTATATGCGATAAGCGATTGTTCAATAAAATTAATACTCTATTAGTCTTGCTCGACTTAGCGTGCTTGACAAGGTGTTTCATGAAGTCAAGAAACTCATTCTCTTGCATCCATCCGGACTTATTTTGCTGCTCATATGCATCCAACATGACCATTTCTAATAAAGTGCAAGCTAGAAAATATAATCATTGGTGAAATAACTGTTACAAACTGCGTTTACAGCCACACACAGAGTTATAAGTGTACTCTTCGCTCTTGTGATGTAACTGATCCTACTTGCTTGGTTCCCTTTTTCGCTATAACTTTGATTGGCTTTTGAACCATGGAGACCCCAGTTTCATCAATATTGTACGTATTTTGTGGTTCGAAGTTATGTCTTTCCAATACTATTGCCAATTTATCAAAACATTGTTTTTATTAAAATCCATGAGTCGTGCAAAGGTAGTTGCTTGAGGAATGTGTGTCAAACAAGGATTTCTTCTCAAGAAGGTCTCCCTTACTCATAATTGTTTACTTTTTAAAATAATTTTTATTTATATTTCTTCGTCTTTTCTTCGTACAGGCAATAGTCTGCACCGAAAAAACCAAAAGATCGAAACAAGTAGAGATATGAAATTATAAATGAAGTTATGAGAAGAATTAGATCCAAACAATTTTAATTGTATTCAGATTGTAAGGACGATGGTGATACAGAAGAAGAAGATATTGTTACCCCAAGTGACCATAATACAAATACAGAGAAAGAAAGTAGCGAAGACAAAGAAAAATGTTAAACTCATTTTGATTACTTCTCTAGTGCAGTAAATAGAGACATACTTTGACAAATATAATAGTAAGATACCGTCTGTGCCATGTAATTGTAAATAGTATAAAGTACCTTATATTCATGTTTTATACCAAAATGAATTCAGTTAACATATAATAAAGAAAAAGTGTTTTTTCTCAACTTATTTTTTTTTTTTAGTGAAAAGTAATGAACCAACGTTAATGGTCTTAAAAGAAAATTTGTAGAGGATAAAAATACGAGGCTGGTTCAATAAATACACGTTCAAACGGTGGTACATGTAAGCGGTTTATTTACACTAAACAAAATTGCCATTACTACAAAGACATGCATCCCACTGCTTCACAAGACGCTGTATACCGGTGTGGTACCAGTCCATTGGCTGTTCGCGGAACCATTTCAAAACTGCCTGCTTGACTTGAGCGTCCGACTGGAATCGCTGTCCCTTAAGTGCCTTCTTCAATGGTCCGAAGATATGGAAGTCACAGGGTGAAAGATCCGGGCTGTAAGGGGGTGCTCTAAAATCTCCCACCTCATCCGCTCCATCTGTGATTTGATGATGTTAGCTGTATGCGGTCTTGGCAAATCCCCTGTCGATTGTCGCCCATCTGTGAACTTCCGACACCATTCCACGACTGTGGTTTTGAAGGACACTCTCCACCATAAACATTTTGCATTCTCCCATAAATCTGAACTGGAGTGTTGCCCTCAGCATGCAGAAACTGTATGACTGCTCGGTAATCGGTTTTGGACGCTCCAACTATAAGACCTGCCATAATGAAACGCGCACAACAACTGTCTCCTGTACGAATATCACGAGGGATGTGTCACAATAGACAGCTATATAGCAGCCGCTGGCCTACGCAAATTTGTACGATTATAGCTCCACTAACAATCGTTTCACAGCGCTCGAACGTGTATTTATTGAACTAGCCTCGTATGAACTAAAATTATTCGACTCGATCGTATAATAATTTTCCGAGAAAAAGTTAAATATTTTAGTTTTTTTTAATCTCGTAGATCCGTCATTTTTTGAGTTGTAGGTTAAATCTTTCAGGAAATAGTAATTAGTTTATACAAAATTGCAATTTAAATACTCTTGAAAGCAATATACAGTGTGTTCAGTATAAAATGATGTACATGAAGATATTAAAAACCGTTGGAGATAGAACGTCGGTTAAATGGGAGAAAAGTTATGCATTTATCTGCCAAAAAGTACGTTTGTTTTAATTTAAATCAATACCGTTGCATAGATACAGAGTAAAACAGGAAATTGTACATCCATTTTTATCAAATTTTTAGGATATGGGTAAGAGGACACGACAAAGCTAAAAATGGCGCCAACAATTATTTACGCCGACTATGTTGTACACGGCCGAAGTCAACTTTTGTTCTTTTATGGGTGCCATATTGAATTTCTACATTTTCAAAATCTATGTATAATTCATTTATGTTTGGTTAAGCTAAATCATGAAAAATAACAAAATTAAGATTTTAGGGTAGTAGGCTTTAATTTCGTCTACACGTCTACAGCCTTGAAACTTAGCGTAAATATGTCTTTCAAGTGCACAAAACTACCATATTAAAAGGTCTCAAAAGTTTAATTTAATCTGACTCACTTTCCGTCATCTGATGGGACCCAACAGGGAGCTTATTTGTTTTCATTGTAATGTCTAGTTTATGAATCCGTCAATGGAATAACAAATTTCATAAATATTCATTAGCAAATAGCGTTTGAAAAAGTACGACTTTTTCGTTTATGGTTTTGCCACTTTTGGACATAAACAAATGTACGTAATATCATAAATCTTTCATATTGGTGTAGCTGGCATTTTTTACAAATTTAAAAAAAGTGTTCCTTATCAACAAATACTTCTTAAAAACTATATGGAATACTGTAAGGAATTTCATCCTAGATCAGATGTAGAATCAGCCTATCGGCCTAACATTCAATCAAAGCTAAATGCTTGTGTAGTCGTCCGATTGCCAGAAATAAAAAAAAATGTAAAGTTGAAATAGAAAGGAACAATACGTATATTCTCATTTTTCGATAAAATGATGTTTCACACGCAAAAATACATGCAAAGATGACTAAAAATGATCGAGTGCAAGAAAACGTAGGAGTAATGGGAGTACAACACATCAAAACATATATTTAATAAATATTGTAGACATTCTAAAAAGTTAAGCGTAAATTGTTCAAGAAGTAATAACTAATTAACTAACTATTTTAACGGCATTTTGATTTATTGCAAATTTTTAATTTTTATTTTAAGTTTTCAACACCCTGTATCTCAGCAACCAAGCTGTTTAAGGGTTCACGTTCCTATACCAAAATTCACCAATTTACGAAACCTCTCTGGAGTAGAGCGTTGTCGGTCGAATATAGCAACACCTTGTATATTGAGTATAGTTACAAGTAATTGATTTAATTTTGCGTTGGACGCTGAGATATATTTGTGCCGCCTATTCTAAATTGAATTTTCATATGATCAGACTGTGATTAATATATTTTTCTGTGATAACTTATACCTACTATGTTATGCCTTCGTGAATTTATATTTTGTTTGTATTGCTGCATGTTGCATGGTACGTTTCAGAATATATTCTCTAATCTACGACTTAAGAATATTTTACTAGGTCTTTCTAGGTGACGCCCACTGTCGCATTAGAAACTTCTATCAACGTTACTCAATACCTTCCTGCGACCTGCTCTACGACAACGAGCTTCGAGTACGTTTCTAACCAATTTCTTAAGTATTATTTATTTATTTTATTTATTTATTTATCTGCATATCGACACAACAAACATGGTAAAGATTTTAGAAATTCTAAGGAAAAGAACTTGGTAACGGAAACGGTCATTTCATATTAATTGAAATGATACCAACGGTTAGCTGAAAGAAAGACCAATTAATTAAATCTTTAAACAATCTCAACATTTAAGTTATTCTCCTGTTATGTTGACTGTATAGTCATTGGAACTAACAATTAAAAAAAAATTAATTGATCTATTAACAAAAGGGCAGGGACTTAAAGTGGTGCGTTTACCACTATACTATTTAAATTGCAAACAATCTATACACATAAAATCGTGGCCCGGTTTGTTTGTCTGTCTGTCTGCTCGTCTTTTCCTCCGAAACGGCTGAACCGATTTCGGAGATCAATACGGCAAATTGTTCGGGAGGTCAGGCGCTAATCTTAAGCGGGGTTACAACTTGACTTGACCTTTCACCTCTAACCCGGAGCGGTGTAGAAAACTCCCTAACTCACTTATTAAGACAACCAAAAACAATACTGAAATAGATAGCTATTATTTATAAAAAATTAGTAATACATAGGCGACGTGAAAAGTAACAAATATAGAATTTTATAAATGCCAACAAAAAATTATCATTATCAGGTACAATATGGCACCTGACTTTTGTTCAAATTCCGTCAATATGCAGACTCATGCCCCGTAATTTACTCTAGCTAAGAAATGTAGCACACAAAATAATTGCTATTTATTCAGTGAATAAAAGAGGGTTAAACTTGTTAGCGGGAAATTTGCCAAACAAAATTGGTTTGTAAAATTTTGGCAAAAATCAAATGTATGAACGAGATTACGCTCTGAGGGTTATAACAGGAGGTATTGCAAATGTTAGAAAGCAAATGCAGGAATGGAGGGATGTCCAAAAGCAGTTTGATGTTGTCCAAGCTATGTTGTCCATCGATAGCTGGCGTTTTAAAATAAGTGTACAATATTTGACCACTATTCCTATTTTACACATCCGCAGTCATGCATGAAAGTTTTTTTATTTTGAGAAATTTCCCCTATAAAAATGCAAATTTCGCAATTAAAATTATATTATAACCGATTATCTGTACTATAGAACTATAGAACTTTTGACTGTAGATTCAATTGTCAACGCAAAACTCTGTAGTGCAACTTCTAACTCTAATTTTCGTAACGTTCTTCTTGCATCACAAAACCCTCGTCTACATAATTGATTCTCAAACAAGATTTACAACACAGTTTTTATTTATTAACTGTTTCATTTATAAGGTCATACATTTAATTGTGGGCCCTTGCTACGTCTGTTAACAATCTTTAATAACTAGGGTCCAGCCAACATACCGTATTCAGACCATTAAAGTACTTCCACAATTTAAGTTTATTTGCACAGCTTTATAGTTACTTTTGTAAATTATGGTTAATTGCACAACCTTAACTTAAATTTAGTGTTATTTCATTTGATATATAATGGTGGTGATTGTTATAACTCAAAGTATTTAAAAAAATGTAATCTGTCTTTAAAAAATTGTCACTTTAAGGTAATTTATTTTTCTTCTCAATTTTTATAGAAGTATTACTTATAAATAAGAAAAACACATCAGATCATTAAGTTGATTACATTGTTCAATATTTTTTATGTACGCTTGTTTCATTTAATGAAAACAAACAAATAACTTTAAAAAGCAAAGTTTCAAGTTTGATCCTACAGAAAGGAACTTTAGAACTAATTTAAACATCAAATCACGTTCTTTCAAGAATTTTAGACAAAGTAGGGAACAAAATAATTAGGAAAACGTATACATTAAATTACTAGTTTTATTTCGTTAATTAAATTTTTAAGGTACAACTAGAATTAGAATAACTAATTTGTAGTATGGTGCACGTTCTTTTAACCTTTATCTGGTGGCGGCAACTTTTGTTTTTTTACAAAATAATAAATGCATTTAAATTAAACACGTAGTGATTGTTAAACCGCTCTCAATCAGCTGAAAGAATTAGTTCTACAAAGTGCTTGATGAGAGTTTGATGAAAACGATGCGAAAACCTCAATTTGTTTCTAAACTTATTAATTTTGATTTATACCATGATAAGCACCTTTTCCATTTCTTGTAGTAATACATAAATTATTATAAGCAGCTTAAGTTTTGTTGGGGATCTGACAAAGATCTTTATTTAACAATTACGTTTTTGTCGTATTAAACGTTATACAATTACTTGTTTTATTGTACGTGTTTTTACTATCTTTGACGTAATCACGAAATAACGATTAATAACGCATTGTAATTAGTTGTTGACAATAACTTGTTTTCGGTTGTTGAAAGAGCCGGCATAATTCATTTTTTAGTCGTTTTCGTGTTAACCGATCGTTCGCTTTTACAAATCGTGACAATAATAGTCATGTAAATGTGATAAAGGCCATGAACACGAGACAAAATGTTAACAAAATTGATTTGTTAATCCTCAATCAGTGTATAATAATAATAATTAAAATTTATTTATAGAATATTTTAGAAATTATTCTTCCGAATATTTACTCTGAAGATTCACAATCAGGAACTATCAAACTCGTTGTAGGCACAGCATTGTTTACAATTTGTATTAAATGTTCTGTAATATACACGAGGTTGATTTTATACTAATATTTCTTTTGTGTCTCATACTTATTTTCCATTTGAAAATTATGTTTGAATTAAAGGCTTCACTTCCTGTCGTGATTTTTCCACGCTCTCAATTATCGAATAACTTTCATGAATAAAAGGTTTGCGTGAAAAGCAAAATTACCCGGTAAAAATTAACCGCTTGTATATTAATAATCGAACATTACACCGTAATTTTTTATCACATAATATTTTTCAATACAGAGTTTAAAATATAATTACTAATCGTATTTTAGCTGTAAACACGTAGCGTCCCATATTAAAGATTTCCCGTTGTTCCAAGGAGTAAAAGTTCATTCATCGAGTCGTTTATCATCTTTCCTGCTAATTTTCGTTGGTTTTAGTGAGAAGAAGTGCTTGTTTTATCAGTCTGTTAAGTTTCGAATGTCTAGACCATCTACCTACGATTTTTCCACAAGTTAGTCAGTGATTTCCATAATGCTCATCCGCAATAGATCCACATATGCGTACACGAGGGGCACAAACCTTCAATCCCAATTATCAAAAAAAGTTCCAAGAGATTTAGAAGGTAAAGCAGTAAACCATGCACCGGGCTTCTTCCAACAGGCTGCTTTATATCTCGCTTCCTCGACAGAATCAAACAAAAGGGTAGAAATGGTATTAAGAATAGCGATTTTGTCCCAGTTCTGCTGGACTCATCATAATTCAGATATCGCTTCATCAAAAAAACGCAATGCTTGACTTATCCAAAAGAGGGGAGTACATAGACAGGATTAAATCAGCATAACCATTCTGGGTTGGAAGGCATATATAGGTAGCCCGGCGTAGACCTAAATTTCTATAACGAGTAGAAAGAGATGCTATGGTCCATTGTTGGTCCGAAAGATTAATATTAATTAATTTATCCACAGATTCTCTAAGTAAACAGTCCCATCCAAATAAAATGTCTTTAAACATCCAGCAAGAGGAAGATCTCATCAGATACAACAGTTTTGGAATTGATAAGCAATATCCAAAAAGGTAAAAAGCCACATGTACAGGATGATATTTTAAACGATCACAAAGTAATTCTAGTTGTTGAGTTTTAGGTTGAGGACAGCAGGTGTTACTAAAACTGTCAACGGGTCACCCAGAAGCATTAGTTTGGATTTGTAAATTACTCGAATCCCTGGAGACAATTTGGAAAAGTTACTTTACATTTAGAAACGCCACTAAAAAAGAGTTCGCATTTACTGGGATTTATTTTCAGTTCAATCTCTTTACTTTTAGCTATAAAGAAGTTGAAGTTATCCAAAACTGTCTGCCGATTTCCTCCCAAGCAACCATCATCAACGTAAAACACATTCAGTTCCGAATCTAACTGCTCCACAATGGGTTAAAATAAATAATTTTTCAAAGGAAAAAGTGGAAAGTGAAGTGTAGCCTTAATGAAGGTACTTATATATTTTCCGGATTCTTGAGAATTTTAACATTCCATCCTCTCAACAGAATTAAAAGCATTTCAATAATCAACTTTCTACAGCACCTTTTCAGATTTTTCTCAATTAACGACCTCGTAGAATGAACAGCAATTTCACAGCTGGCTTTTGTCCCAAAATAAAAAAACTCATGTTTAATTTAATAAAATTTAAAAAAGATAAACACTCCTTGACTCCTTGAAAATTCCTTTCCTATCTAGGTAGGTATCGTTGGTAATAAGCCCTTCAATATTTTCTTTGCTGCACGTACCTAAAAAGCCGAGACATTAAGGGTAGTAAACTTCATCTATATTGATTTATTATATTTTTCAAAACACATTAATACATGAAATCATATCCATCAAGCGTCATCCTACATCAAATGACTTAACGGCGAAGTGACATCCGGCTTTGTTCAAGTACATGAAATTTAAAACTAAAATTTTATTTATTTATTTATCGTATGGTATATTTTAAATATTGCATTGTGATGTAAGTGTTATGTATGGTGCCCAGAAGTTCAGTATAAACCTGTATAGTGTGGTGACAAAAACCGTGTGCAATAGTGGATTGGTTTGTCTTGGCAAAGCATTTGGTTCAAGGTTTAGGAAAACCACTAAAACCTAAACGTGTCAACCTTTACCCACCTAGTATTCATATGTAATAATATCAATTAAGTTGTAACAGCACGGCCATTGCATGACGACATATAATGAATCGGTCTCCTGTTTGTTTCACAGTCACAATTTGGATTAAAAATCGCACCCCATTTGAACAACATAGAGTTGCATTTTGAATGGCTTGTTCTTATGCAATTTACTTTTGACTAAATTTTTTTTTTTGAAAGCCTGAGACTTCTATTGTTGGATCATCAATGAGATGTTTATTGAAAACATCAACTCCAGACCATAATCTTTTCCACTCTTCAACTTCAGAAAAAGTCGTACTTAAGTAGTCTTGCAACCATATAGGACTTCCAGATTTAAGTGTTTCAGCAGGAGGGTTGTCAATGTCATTCCAAATTGGTAAGGTTTTGTTAAGTTGGCATTTACCCCATTCTTGTTTTAGCGCAGCTTTTCGTCGAATGTTCGATGGAGTAATATTACAAAGAACAGGAAGCCAATCAAGAGGAATAGATTTAATGGTTCCACTAATTATACGCATAGTGCAATTCAACTGGGCATCTATTTTTTGTATGATAACTATTCATCCAGACAGGAGCACAATATTCTGCTGTAGAATAAACTAACGCCAATGCAACTGTACGAAGTGTCTTTGCATCTGCTCCACAAGTTGTTCCAGCTAATTTTTGAATGACATTATGTCTTGTTTTCATTTTTTTTGACTTTTTTAAATGATCTTTGTAAATTAAAAACGTATCTAAAGTTACTCCCAGATAAACTGGGTTAAAATTATGGTTTAACTTTTGTATTATTAAAGATAACATTAAGTTTTCTACTTTTTCTCTATTACTTAAATGATAACAATAAATTTTAAGATTAGGGCATAATCGCCATTTTTTGAAATAATTTTCCATAATACGCAAATCATCAGATAGTTTATTTTCAATTTCGAAAAAATCTGAATGTTGAAATGAAATTGCCATATCATCGGCGTAGACGAATCTTCGACATTGTAAAGAAGGAAGATCAGAAATATATACATTAAAAAGAATAGGTGCAAGAACCGATCCATGTCCATTATTAAAAATCTAAATTTACTGCTTTTCTCTCCAACAAAACTCTAAACTTCCGATTAGACAACATATTTTCAATAAAAGAAATAATTTTAGAACAAAGAATGACGTTAAAAATTTAAAAAGTAAACTTTCTTTCCACACGGTATCGTATGCAGCAGTTAAATCTAAAAAGGCACCTCAGTTTTAAGTTTTTCTGAAATCCAGCTTCGATATGTGTTGTTAATGCCAATACCTCATCACAACAACTTCTATCGGATCGAAATCCTGCTTGTTCAATTGGTAATTTCTCTTCTATTAACGGATTGATTCTTTGAAAATCAATCTTTCCAAAACTTATAAATTAAGTATACAAACTTATTGACGATAAGAAGTTGGGTCTGTAGGAGATTTATTTTTCTTTAAAATTATTGCCACGACTTGACATTTCTTTAAATCTGTTGGTTACTTACCTATATTATAAATATCATTGAGAAACATAAGTAGCCACTTCAAAGACTAATTTACCAAATTTTTCAGAAATTCTGAATGTATTCTATCAAACCCAGCAGCTTTCTTTGTTTTGGTCTTTTATAATGCATAAAATTTGAACTGTAACAGTAAATAGACCAAACAATTATTCACAAAGTAGTAGCAGCAAATAAGTTATATATTTTTCTGGGGATAGCGGATATAATAGGTTTCAGTTAATATTCCTCCTCCCTTGAGTGATGGGAGAAATTAATACGTACAATAATATTTAAAACAATATCATCGTTATTTGAAAATTAACCACAATTAAATAAAATAATAAATATTTAATAAAGAAAAATAATAAATATTTAATAAACAAAAATAATGAATAATGTAGTGATGAAGAAAATTTTGCAAAATCCATAAACTATGGTGTTTTATTGGGTTATTTTAAAATCTCTTTGAAGTAGCCACGATGCAATAAAATCGTCACGTTAAACTAACAACAGAAATTAAGAAAAACTTTGATTTAGCTAAAATCACTTGTTGTTACCGCATTATCCGAGAAAAATAATGCCACGTACATGCTAAACTTAACAAAATTTTTTAATAATATAGCATCAATTAGTTCAGTAAGTGCAAGAATTGCATCCCACGTTAAAAAAATGAATACTAAATTGCATCTCGTTTTATTGACCTCTTTATGTTAATCTTATTGATTAAATTTCATATTTCCCTCCTCTGCATTATAGTGAAAAGAGATTTCATTACATTTGTCATGTTCATTACATTTTAGTTAGATTTGATTTGGTTATTTTTTGGTATAAAGTAATCTACTTTTGATACAAAACAACTAAAAATTGTGTCCCATTTCGAATTATTAGTTTGGCTCATTTCCTAATAGCGTTGCTCGTGTCTTAATAGTAAGCATTACATGTTTATTGCATAATGTACTATTTTTTACTAGAATGACAGATTAATCAGAACCGACTTTATCACGTATTATTATATCCTAGAGGGAGTAAAGTTAAACCACATACTCGTACTAGACTATAGGGTTGCTAGAAATCTTTAACAATTGCAAGAAACTATAGCTTCCAAAGAATAAAAACATGGAAACTCAAACCTCAGCAATTTTATAGAGCAAACCACCGTCTACTGACAATGAATAAACATCTAATTACACATCAACCTTGTCGATTCAGCACGGACTTTCACACTACCGCATTCATACTGTATAAATAAATTTATACTGTGACATGTAATACGTTGCGTACTACCTTCCACCGTAAATACACATAATCAATAAATTCGCCACAATTTAATACATGTGTTAGATATTCCTGTTTTTTTTTAAAGTTCTGTGCAAAATCTGTATATTCAAGTCTTTCGCAATAATATGACACAAAAAATTGTAATTGTAATTTGTAATGGTGTTGAATAGAAACATACAAGTGTTAGTAATATAATACAGGGTGGCTCACCAAAAACTAAACAGACCGTTTTTGGAGCTAGTTTACACTTTCAAAATAAAACGCCCTGAAAGATCAATTTTTGTGAGAGTGTGGAGGGTGACATTTTCTAAAGACAAAGTTGCCCCGAAATATTAACAAGGTGGCCCCGGCAGCCTCCATGTAAAAAATCTTAAACAGCATGATGGATTGACCGGTACCTCATATGAAAGTCCTTTTAATTCTCTATACAGCTGTATAAATCTTACCTTGGTCAAGGGGCCCTAAACCCCGACAACTCTGTTTTTGAAAATAAAAGATAGTCAGAAAACACTGCTATATGGACGAGAATGCCAATTCATGTTTACAAGAGATATTCATTAACAATAAAATTTGCCCCCTACTCGGAATAAAATGCATTTGGTTAAAGAGAGAATTACAATACCTTTTGATATGAGGGCCACTTGAACCGCTCTATAAATTGAGATTTTTGAGATTGAGGCTGCCGTGGTACCCTGTTAATTTATCGGGGCAAATTTTATCATTAATGAATGTTTTTTTGTAAACATAAATTGGCATTCCCGGTGATATTGCAGTATTTTCAAACTTTCTTATGTTTTTTAAAATTTTATGTATCACGTTTTATTCCTATTTTTTGTAGACTATCAATTTTGACCTTAGGAAGCCTGACTTTAAAGACCACAGTCTATCTAATAATTATTATAAACGTACCGAATACATACGAATTCTTGAAATAATACATTGGGGCGGTTTTCTAGCTTTCGTAATTTGTAAGACGTTTATTAGCATCTGTTTCTCAAATTTATGAAATTAGTAGTTAAATTTACATTATTTTTATCACTACTCCTTATTACATGATAAATTTGATTTTTAAGCATCATGGGTTATGTAAAATGCATCGTTGAAGAATATAACGTCGGCAAGGCATAGTTTTCCAAATTCAAAAAAGAAATGACACGATTTCTATAGTTCTAAGGAAAAAAATTTGGATCCTATTGAAGTTTATCGTATGTATGTATAGATTTACGTTTGTACAAAATTTTATAGATTGACCCATTTATTTAGTAATCATATGTACAAATTCACTGTCACTTTATTTCTGTAACTATTTTAATTAAAAAATTACTACATTTATAATCGTTCGTTACTATTAGTGTTTGTATTCTATTTTATTTACAATCATTTTTTCCGTCCAAATCTTAACCAGAAACTGTTTTTCAATTACCACTGGTATATTTTTATTTAATGTAAAATAAGCGGTCTTTCCAAACCGCCATGTTTGGTGTCCTGATATTCCGTGTACATAGAACTACTGTAGATTTATGGGACTAAAATATGCCGATTTCACCCAAATTACCTTAGTCCAAAAGTTGATAGTTTCGAATTACAGCCCGGCAAAGTTATTATTTTTATTAGTTTTTCTTGAATCATTTTTTTAATAGCTGCATTATTTGCACGAAATTGGGTATTCGGTGAATTTTAGGATGAGTCCGCTCTCATTTTTGCGGTAAATTGCAGGAGGCGTAACTTACATTTAAAACATTTTTGTGCCTTTCTGTATGAAATTTTTATACTACAACTTTTTCGGCCCCAAAAAGGTATACTTAATAAATGACGCTCTAAGCAACAGTTTCTGAGTTTACACGGAATGTGTAAAGCAAATAAAATTTTTGTACTCTTCCAAATTAAGAGAAGCAGCTGGAAAAAAAAAAGAATTACTTCCAGAAAAGTAAGGAAAGATACCAATGTATACAGAATGTTTAAAAATTAGTGTCAAAACAAGAAAGCGCCTAATATTTAAGAAAATATCGCGCAAACTTACTTTAGCGAATTAGAAAAGTTAAAATGCTTCAACTTTATGGGCGACATATTCGAGAAACTTTAAACATTCAGGAAAAATTGACATAACACAGTTTGCAAAATTATAAGCCTTCCTAAAAAAACAAAATGTTGGCTACAAAGCTGAAAAATCAAATGTCTTTACCTTTGCCAACATCGAAAAATTTTTTAACTAGGCTCCATTAGAACTTCTCCCTCAAAAAATAGTTTCTATTTATTGCATAAATACTTACATCCTAACACATACATTTCAGATTACTCAAATAATTAGTATATTTGATGCTTGTCGGTGTGCTGAGTTATTTAAAATGAAAGTAGCCGACAATACAAATTCTTTGGTTAGGTTTACATCAAACATCTCATGAAAAACAATTTACCTTCAAAGTTTATGCAACCATCAGTACAGGTCTGAAATAATTTTTCCCGGCTAGCTGGTAAAAGCCGTGAATTGGAAAATATCCTATTTTCTAACCTTCCTTACATTTGACAATGTGATTGTAAATAAATCCTTTTAATTTGTTTTTTTTATTTTGTATAGTACATTTATGTATGGTGCCCCAGAAGATCAGTATAAACCTGTATAGTATGGTGACGAATTTGTGATAGGGACAATTGCGAGTAAAGATTTAATAAGACGACACCGTCGTTTTTGTGCGATATAGTAATAATCTGCATAACATTTATAGGGAAAATATGGGATTACTTGGAAGTACCTAATCTGATTTGAGATTGATTCAACTAGTTTAATCAAATTTTATGGAAAGTTCGTAATAATCCAAATAAGATTTTCAACGAAAACCATTTTAGCCTAAAGTTATTTGTTATCTATTTTTTCGTTTTACTCAAAAAAGTGTTGAAAATGGAAGAAGTTGAGTCTATTCCCAAAAATCCTTGACTAAGCTTCCAAGAAACAACTCAGCGTTTACTACCAGAAAAGTCTAGAGAACATTAGGAAAAAGAATTCGTTGAATTGACAAATGGAGAGAACAAGGCCACGTATGAGTAATCAATGAGAAACTTTTGCTTTAATATTTTTAAATATCACGAAAAGTACGCAGCATCATCAATGTAGAGAAAGTATTCATTGCTGTAATCTACAATAAAGTTCACAAAAACATAGACTTGCCAAAGTACTGTATATTTACAGCTTTCCATAAACGTGTTTCCAAAGGATATGAAGTAAAGGAATCAAAAGTGTTGGAAAGATAACACATTAAAGAATTTTAACTTGAGTCAATGGGAAATGGGAAATTTTGTTACCGAAAGTTGGCTACCTGAAGTTTTGTTACCGAAACCGTGTTACAGAAGGTTTGTTACGTAAGAAGTTTTGTTACATAAGAAGTTTTGTTACCGAAAGTATGCTATAGAAGGTTTGTTACGGAAGAAGTTTTTTTACATATGATTTTTATGTTTACTATAGCGTCAGTATAAAATGAACAAAGACATTTGCCAAAACGAACAATAATTGCGAGGGTTTCAATCGAGCATTGTCATCTCTACTTGATGTAGCTCACCCTACTAATCAACGGATTAAAGAGTCAGCAAGCCCTTGTAGAAACCAAGATCCAGCAGTTTTTGAATGGGAACATTGAGCCACCCCAAGTGCGATATCAAAAAGTGCTGAGAAATTGAAACTCGTCGTGACTGAGTACGGAAACGAGAATCACTCTGCTGCAGAACATCTGCGAAAATTAGCTTTTTGTTTAGTGAGATCTTAAACTGTTGACATATGTGTAATATAGTTTGTAAATATTATTTAAAATCGCAAAAATATTTTATTTTTTAATCAATTTAAGTTGTTTTCATGTGATTGGTGGTAAACGGTGTTGGTTGGTAGGTTACAGTTATTACCATTTCTTTAAAAAAAAAAAAAAACTTTTTTATAAAATTTGTTTTAATCAATTTAAGTTGTTTTCATGTGTTTGGTGGTAAACGGTGTTGGTTGGTAGGTTACAGTTAGTACAGTTTCTTTCTTTAAAACAAAAACAATCAAAAACAAACAATTATTTCAAGTAACATTCGTTTATAATAGTTATCTTTGTGTGATGGGGGTAGATATTGTTCGGGGGTAGTGTGATGGGGGGCAGGTATTGTTTAGGGGCAGTGCGATCGGGGGGAACGGCGATCGGGGAAAACGTCGATAGTTGCAAGGTTATACTTCTTACTATGTCGTCGACTAATTACGGCGGATACCGGAGGTCATACTGGTTTCCCGCCGTAATATTTTATATCTTAAAATCGCAAAAACATATATTTTATATATTCATAAATCGCAAAAATATTTTATTATTTTATATTTAATTTTAATGTCCAGACTTAGTTTTATATGTTTGACTGGGCTCCTGCCCTTGAACCCCAAAAAGTGGTCCGGGGTTATGCTTCCCCGCCGATGACTGGAGATTTCCAGCTCTATATAGCAGAACATGAACTGCAATATAGTGGACTGAGCATAGTCGAAACCCCTATTATGTAAAAACTTTATATAACAAACTTTATGTAACAAACCTTCTATAGCAAACTTTCGGTAACAAAACTTCAGGTAGTCAACTTTCGGTAACAAAAACTCACCAAATCAGTCAATGGGTGCCTTCTAGTTAAAGAGAAGACACATTCGCAATATTTGCAAATTCATCCGAAGCTGACTCAGATGTTTCTAATATCGAAAAGAAATGTCCATCAACGACACGAAAGTCAAAGTAAGGAATGGGAATCTGTGTGTTACTCTAAGTATAATTGTCAATGTTAATGAATCTCAAATGATTTGTATTAATTATTAATCTTCCATTTTCATTTACCTAGTACTTTATTCCACTAGTAGATAAAGTGCTGGTTGGTAAGCTGCATAAGTGTGGGTAAAACTAGTTTTGAACTGTTAAATATTATTTATTCTTAACTTTTGTCGAGCCAAAAAAATTTAAATTATTTCAAATTCCATAAATGTTTGCAATAGTAAAAACTTCACAATGTATTTTTAATGTTCGCAATAAATAAACTTTATTTAATATAATTGTGTGGCACTAATATCGCAATCAATTAAAGATTAGACAAACTCATTAAGTGTATCTTGTAATAATATTCACAACAAAAACTTTACCAACAACAAAATGTTAATTTAAATATGAAGCACCAGATTAAACAAAGTAATGATTCAAAACTGTTTTGATACAAATTGCCTCCGGCGATTAATTTAAAATTGTCTTATTAAAACGAAAAGCTTTAGATTCGAATTCCCGTTTAATGACTTTAGGTTTTGGCCATTGGTGAACCACAGAATAAAATAAACACAAAGTTTTGGTATTGAGCGTAATTTACTGAAAACGTTTGCGTATTAGTCGAAATTGAACTTTTATACGCACGTATTGTTTACCTACCGGAATATAAATTTAGACAATAGGGTTATTACGATAAAATAAATTTTAAAAAACAAGCAAACAAGTAAAATGTATGTTAGTGAAAGTTTTCATATAAAAGTATTATTAGTTGTTGTTTACACTATGAGGGGCTTTAAGCTTGATATTTTGAAACATAGTAAAGTAATTCATTATACGACGATTTTTAAGTTCACATTTTCGCCGTTAAAGATGGGTAAAATGTATGTTTTAGAATCGCTTGCATGCGCGGTGAAAGCATTTGACGTAAAAAGAAAACAGCTGATCACATTTGCTACTTAAAGAACGTTATAAAATTGTCAGATTTTGTTCAGATTTTAGACTTTTGGAAAAAATATAATATGTACCTCAACACTAAAGTCTTTTCATGACTCACGTGTTTTATTTACCTCGGCTATCGCCTCTGCAACTAAAACACATTTGTCATAAAAAATCAAACTTTAGTGTTTTGATACATAAATAACTATTATATTGTACATGAACATGAGACTCTTTTTAATTTACAATATCCGAAAGCCTTGGATTCATAATAACAACGTAGTTTATGATTTAACAAAATTTTAATTTTAGAAAAAATAATCTAATTACACTTTTTACAAATATGAATAGCAAATTTATATATCGTTACATGCACTACATTTACGCAATAGTCCAGTGCAATTAGGTTTTTGACCAAAAGTTTGAACAAGCTGCAACCGGTAAAAAGTTTAGTTTGGGGTATCACTAATACGTAAAAATAAATGTAACAAAAATAAGTGGAACTATAGAAGTGAAGTTTCTAGGAGTGGAAACTGTACTTTTGCAATATTTAGGCGAAAATGACTCTCTAGCGCAAAATGTTCTACAAACAAGTTGTAGATAATAAAAAAAATAAACAATTCCTGTACGGAATATTTTTCAACATAACCTCCAAATTAAAGGTGAAAATCGTGAAAAACCGTTTTTTGGTTTTTGATTTTTCTCTAGCAAGAAAAATGCAATTTGCATGAAAATTGGTGAAAGTACATCTTTATTTATACTACATAAGGTTATACTACGAGATGATTAAGATTTTCAAAAAAAAAATTTCAAAAAATTCTTTCAATAAAAATTTCAAATTTTGAACTCTGCACCCGCGTATTTTCTTTTTGGAATTTATACTTTAATATGGTGTATCTATGTTAAGGTCGAATTTTGCAATAAACTCTTAAAAATTCAAAAAAAAACAAAAAAACGATTTTTCGGTATACGTATTTTTATAATGTATTTATATGTATTATTTTCAGACAAAACATTATAAGAGTATTCAGGTTCAGGCGGTGGTCAACAGTTATTAGATCAAGTCAGTATAATTTGAGGTTTAAGAAATGCAGAAGTTTCTAAAAAATAGTTCTTAAGTTTTAAGTTAGTTCCTAAAACTCACGTTAAACTGAGAAAAAATCATCTAATTTATATCAATCTTTATTGCCCTTTTCTGGACATTTAGCGGTGAAACGGAAATATGGAAAGAAAAACAGATGGGAGTTGGTCAAGGATTCCAAAATTTTGTCCAAAATGTCCAGTAACATACATTATAGTTGTGAGGGACTTTACATGAAAACAAATCATTTGAAACATCTAAGTTTAGAATGACGTTGAAAAGAACCTTTTTTCAGTAATATGTAATGTTGTGACACGTTTATCTTATTTTGCTCTTTTTCATGAAAATTTTAAGAAAAAGTGTTAAAACATAATTTGTTGCAAATTTTATAAGCTTTGAAGCGGATAAAACTATTTTGTTTTAAGATTACATAGTCAACAGATATTTGGAAAAATATTTTCATGCCAAACTTTTTCCTGTCCACTAGAAATTCAAGCAAACGCCAGATCGTCTTTTGACGTAATTTTATTATAATCATACCCATCGCCCCTGGGTATACAACAATTGAAAGGATTTTAAGCTGAGTTTAAAGAATAAACCCAAATTCATATTGTAAAGTGCAAATTGATACATTTATATGTTAAAAGTAGGTGGGTGATAGTTGTTATCATAGTGTAACACAGACGACAGTTTTAGTTGTAAATGGATTTTTTATAGAATAAAGAGCTCATAATAGTTCGTTTAATTATTAATTCAAAGATATCACATTGGCGACGAGATAAAAAATTATTTTTGTATAATTATTAAATCGTGCTTGTTTAGTTATTTTATGTTAAAAAGTTATAGCCCATAATAGCGACAAGTGCGAGTGTGAACAAGTGATTGGACAATTTTTAAACTGCGTTTAGAAAATTATTTTATGGCAAATAAAATAACGGAAGTCGAAAGGAAAAAGAGCCATATTGCTCAACATTCTAAATGAAGAGGCTTATCAACTAGTTTTTAATTTGTGTTTGCCTACGTCTCTCGAAAAAAAATCTTATACATATTTATTAGCTATCATCAATGAACATTTCCTTCCGCAAGGAAAGTGTTTTTGCAGCAAGATATAAGTTTTATTCAGCCGTCAAACACGAAGGTGAATTCGTTAAGGAATGGGCGACAAGAGTTCGTAGTTTAGCGGCGCATTGCAAATTTGGTACGGAGTTGAATATTGCCCTAAGAGACAAATTTATTTTGGGTTTGGCCGAAGTCGTATTCAAGAACGTTCTTTTGAAGAGTCCCTTGAGTTAACATTTTCAAAAGCTATAGTTGTTGCGACAACGAAAATGGGCAGCTCAATTGGAAAATTCAAATACAAACGTTAAACAGTGCATTTGGTGCGAGCTCCGCAAGCCGGCAACGAATCCAAAAATCTTCTACCTCACATACGAAAGCGGGCAGTCACATGGGAGGCAACGCAGCAAAACTTTAAATTCAACTCCGGAACAGGTAAGCGCAAATTTTGCGCAGTTTGCGATAGGAAAAACCACGCTACCAAAGATTGCTTTTTAAAAATTATGTTTGTAATGTTTGTAATCAAAACGGACATCTTGCTCCAGTTTGTAAAAATAAGTTAAACAAAAATAAAAAATTTTTCATAATAAGGACTGAGGGCGTAAAAACATTAACATTGAAAAACTTGCATAACTTTTATACCATACAATTTTTTTTACAAAATGTTGATATAGTAGCCTTTTGAAATAGTTGTCAGAATATAATAATAATAATAATAACTAATAATAATAATAATACTTTATTTCCAACGCAATAAACCTTTTTTAAATACAAAATCCAAATTCTATTGATTTGATATGTTTAAACAAAAATATAATTAAAAAATATATATATATATATATATATATATATATATATATATATATATATATATATATATATATAGTTGCAGTAACACTTGGCATCCGTTCCAGATCGATACAAATTGCCATCAAATGGTATACTCCTTATATATTTGTGTATATTCATTATATAAATAACAAGCATATTTACATCCGACACAATTTTCGCTCATAATGGCGTCTGATTATATATTACATATATTTGTAGGTACATGTAACTTCCAAATATCCTGCAAATAGTAAAACTGGCATCCACACAATGTTGCCAAATTTTGATACATATTTATATTGAAACCCGAGACCTTGAAAATAAAACATTGATAGTGCAAAACATAGAAAGTTATTTGTAAAAATAAAATTAATTTTACTGTTTTGATTTTGTTACAATTTATTATAAAAGAATCAGTGTAATTTATTCATGCGAAATAAGTCATAGGTATGTACGATGTGTATTTACCCAAATTTTAATTGTTTTAAATTTCATTGGCCCGAACATGGAATGTATGCTCTGAAACATGTAGCTATTAAATAAATAAATAAATAAAAGCTACTTTGATTATTTATACCAGGCCAATTCTTATCTTTACAATTTGAATAGTCAGTAATGAACTACAATATTTACTAAATGTTTAAAAAGTAACTCGTTGTTTCAGTTTATCAAAGAAAGTCATTAAACTAATGAAACCAAATATTAGTATTCATTTGTTAATATATTAAGAAGATTCAGAGTGGGAAATTAAAAAGGGAGAATGGGTGCTGGAGGAGAGATGATGATAGGTTGTGCAGATTGTGTATAGAAGGATGAGAGAATTTGGAGCTCGTAAAGGAAAGATGTAATGAAAGAACGAGTTGGAAGAATACTATTAAGGGTTAGCGAGAAAGGAGTTGAGTAAATGAAAAATGTAGTAAAGAGAAGAGAATGAATGGAAAAAGAAAAAGAAATAAAATTAAGTAAGAATGAAAAAAAAGAAGACATTTGTTTACAATTTAAAAAATTTTGAATTTATGTAAATGTTAATTGAATGTTTTGTTAAGGATTTAAGTTAAATGCTAGAAAATGTATGGATCCAAATTCTCTGGTTAATTTAAATAAATAAATGAATTCATTCATTAATTCTCTCATATAAGAAAGTCAATTAATTACAAGTAGAAACTATTTATTAGTTCAGTAAGATTACATAGAAAATCTACTTTTTAAATTTATTACAAATATAAACCTTAATGACTGGCCACGTCTTGTTACTGAATATTACTGGATATTTTTCAATCAACTTAATTACTTCGTTCTTTTTGGTGCGAGTCTTTTTCTTAAGTGTGTTTTAAAAAACTCTTCAGCCAATTGTTTTTGTTCTGCGGTCCAAGGAACCAAAGTTCGTTTACAGCCTTTTTTATTTTCAAATTTATTGTCCCAGACGACGTAGAAGGAGCATCATCTTGATGTGGTACTTTATCAACTTCGTTATTTTCTTCTTGTTCAGGCGTAATTATTTCATTATTATCTTCTTCCTCTTCACTTACACTATCTTCTATTACGTTGTCATCTATATCAATATCTTTTAGCAACTTTCCTTTGTATTTCTCAAGTCCATCTTTTTGACAGTAACAATAATTTGCTTATTTTTGCTGTTTGGTAGACATCATCTGGTAAGCGATAAAATTCTGAATGGGTTTTCTCCGTATGGCCCATAAAGGTTGCCAATTGCTCGAGTTCAGTTCTATCCATTTTAAAAATTTGTGTAATAGTAGCTAAATGTTTTCTAAGCCTTGTTGATGTTAAGAGGGAAGCTTTTTACATCGCCTAATGCAATTTTGCGTGTTTTCGCATTGCTACATTCCCTATTAAGGGATTATCTGAACCTGGTACTCCAAAGAGATAAGGATTGTTGGTTAAGTCAAAGTTTGTCCTGGAATTTATTAAAAATTCTAATGATTCCACTGCAAATTTGTCGAATAGAACGGGAACTCCTCTTCCTCTCTTTCCTCGTATTACTACGCGTTTAAGCGTTTTAAATAAAATCTTTTCAGACTCACTTAGAACCTTTTCGAATTCCGAAGATGTAGTGGCATCACGGTTATTCATAAACGATAACAAAGTCATTCTTTGAAGCTCTCCAACTCGTCTTTTGTTGAATATTAATACATTGCAAAATATGCCTTCTACTAACTTTCGATAAGCTGGTATGTTACTGGAATTGTCGATCAAAGAATGTTTAGCGTTTGTTATCAGGGTGTTGAGGTATTGTTCAAATTTCTGAAAAGATAAGTTTGTGTTAGAAAGAATTAAATTGTTTATGTGTGTATATTACCTTGATGTCCTTAGCTAGTGGTATTAGAGTAGGTTTATTAAATTTATTAGTTGTTAGATTTTGTCCAGCTTCGCTTGATACCTCATGAGCCCAGTCAGTTTCTATCAAAGTCGTTAAACTCTTTAATTTTTCCATACGTTCAATTGAAGGATGCTCCTTTTGAACTACGTATTTATTGTGTGTTTGATTAGTGTTCCCATCTGAAGAGCAAATGAAGGAGATTTAAAAACCCGATTCTTATCATCGTATTCTGCTCCAATTTGTGTCGATTGCACTAAGAATCTAAATTTGTCTGGAGTTAAGATATCAATTATTCTTAAATTTTCATTGTTTTGAATATTTCTGACACCAATAAGCAATCGTGCCAAACGACGCATATATCTTTTGCAACTATAATAAGATGCTTGTCTTTGTGGCTTTTGAGATATCTTCTCGCCACTTCACAAATAATTGGATCTTTTTGGCAACTAGCCCAATACTATCAGCTCGCAGCATGTTTAACAGACCGCTAGTTCTTAAAATGTCCTTAGGTCCAAAACGCCCAGCCATTATAGTGTGTCCTTCTATTTGTGCTCTGAACGGTTGTGACGGATCAGGATTAAAAAAACATCTTTTTGCGTGTCTTCGTAAAGCTTTTCTATTATAATATCCATTGCAAAACTTACACACAATGTAGTTTTCTGGAGGTTCATTATTGATTTTCATAACAGGAATAATTTTGGAAGTAGTAAAATCCCCTTCACGTCTTAGTTTATCAATTAGTTTTTTCCGTTTTTTGGAATTTTTTTCGAGAGCCATAAACTCTTGAACATGAAATTCATCTGAATGATGTCTCTCCAGATGGCGACTAAAATTGCCCACTTCAACATCGCAATACAAGCAAAAATGTTTCCTTCTTATACGACCAGTCTTTCTTTCTAATTTTTGAATTTTCGCAGGTATTGATTGCTGGAGTTCATTTTTCTCGGGTCCAGAATTGATTTCTGGTGGAGAATTTTCTTTGTTTTGAAGGCACTGATTTGAATCCAAAGTATATACATTTGTCAAGTTTACAAATGTAGTTTCAACAATTGGAGAAGGTTCGGAACTAAAAGATTCGTTTGGTTCGGGACTAGAAGATTCTATTATGCTGTTTTCACTCTCTTCTGTAGGACAATACTCTGACCCAGAAGTCACAGGTGTTTCGTCTGTGTCGGTTAGAGTGGGATCTAAAATAAAAATTTAAATATTTTTGAATATACAAAAATCTATGACGGATTAGAGGTTCAAGGGACAGATGCAAAAACCACGTTTGAGAACACACAAATCGTCAAAATCAAACTCAGCTAGAGTAGAAAACGTAAAAGTACGAAAGCGGTCAAAATCATGGATAGCCAAAACTTCGCGACGCATACAAATTATAATTGGCGTTTCTTTGCTGTTTTTTTTTTTTTTCAATTTTGTTAATTTTGTAATTTTTAGTAACGATATTACTGCTCTCCTATGTCGCCCTTTATAATTCAGATATCAAAGTGACACTCGGCACAGTTAATGAGGATATCAAATGTTATATTTTCACGTATTTGACAATTTTTTGAACTTTTGGTGTGATCGGAAGCGTCAACAAATTTTGATTTTATATTGGACACCCTTCATATTATTGCATTTTCTGATTTCTGAGATAAGTTTGAGTATATTACACTTATTTTTTAACGTTTTAGTTTTTAACGGTAAATTTTGTTCTCAATATAGCGTGCTTGTGATTAAATTAAAATCATCATAAATGACGTAATAAGTACCTACTGGAAAAACATAAATTTGACCATTAATCAACAAATTCAATAACTGGCAAAATTACTTTTATGTCGCTAGAGCATAATTTAATCTAGCAAGATTGTTTATTTTTACTTGTATTTTGGTTTTGTAATAAAAGTTCACTTCAGATTGTTCAATGACATAATCTCTGTTTTTAATAAGAGTACGCAATTGCAATTTTAAACGCAAAATACACACGTTGATACTAATTAAATAGCTATAAGTGTATTATTTTCCAATTTTCGCAAACAAGGACTCAACGAGACACTTTGATTTAGCATAACTGAACAGACATTTCATTGCAAACTGATTACATTAACTAAAGTACTTTTAATTTTACTTAATTAAACTGACAGTAAACATGATTAGTAAATTTAATAATATTTGTAGAACTCGATAAAAATAACAGAAAAAACGAACAATAAATAATGACGGGAAGTCGGTGCCGATCTCACGAATTCATTTGACGCTAAATGTTCAAATGATAAGGAATGTTAGGATGCAAAAATAAAACCCTGATTACTTAAAACAGTAGGGTATACCTATGTTACGGTTAATACAAGAAATCACTTAATTCGCGAACCGACTAAAATACATTTAAACATTATTCCGTAATAACCGGGTAACCGGGTGTATTGGATAATTAGCGTTTTTGCGGTTAACTCACGAATTAACTCATTTCCTTATCAAGTGCAACACATATACTACAGCAACTTACCTGGAGGTTTCTGTAAAGGGCTAATGCCACTAATCGTTTGGCTCTTTGCATGTTTTTCAAAGAAATCAACTTGTTCATTCAACGAACTATTTGCAACTGAAAAAACACACCCATTAATAACGCAATGTTTCGAAATTGTGCTGGATGCCACCTACACCGCTATCTGAATATAATTTCAATATCCACGAATCAATCGCTACTACCGTTACTACCGAAATTCTTTCAAACTATTACATCATACGTCTAGTCATCAAATTATTGTCCATCTGATTTTTAGAGTTCAAAGTGGGGACTAACTTCTTTTAAATAGTTAAGGTTTAAATGGAATTACAAGGTGGTATATCTATAATATCAAATGCTACCTGACTGTGTATGCCACCCCCCAACTGTAGTTTAGCTTATCACTATTGCCACATTTCGCTATTTCGCGCGAAAAAGAGAATACATCAGTTTTTGTGAAAATGGAGTTAAACTCAAATTTCTCATCGAAATGTGATGATATTTCATTATTGAAAGACGGCATGTTCCAGAGAAGCGTGTAATAGTATATTTGCATATGGTCAATAGAGTTAAATTACAATTCAAAATATTTAGTTTAGTAAGATTTATATAAACTGATCCTTATTTACTATGAATGAATAGCAATATATTATGGTAAACGGAAATATCTTGTTCTGCACAATACATACGTGTTACAACATTCTTGTGTTTAGTGACACTGTCGGAAATATTACATAAAATAAATATTTGTGGAAATGTGGAAACTGTTTCAGAACCAATTACTAGGTATTACCACATCTTGAAGTATAAATATCGTGTGTAAAGGTCCAATCATAAGTTTTTCATGTAAAGGTGCGCCATCTTGAGATCCAAAATATCACTCTATAATAGCTATAAACATGCAAACCCAAAATGTATGTAGACTTTTATCCAAACAGCTTACGAGCGGTTATTTTGTAGATTGGTTTTGTCTTGTTTTGAAAATTCCTGGATATTTACTTTCCAGTTCATGATTTACCAAATACAGGTTGTAAATAAATAAGTGCGAAAAAATCTAAGTGGTGATAATGTGACGAAAAATATGTGGTCTTTCATATAAAAATATTTATATGAACAACCCGTCTTAATTACAGCCCCTTAAAGTTCTATTTTTCGTAGGAACAACCATTTTTGAGAAAAACAGTGTTTTATCAAGCATATCGTATGAATCATGTAAGCTGTCATGTTTCAGCCTACCCGAATCATACGATGTATTTGATAATCCATTTTTCCTCAAAAATGCTTGATCTAAAAACTTTATTTCTTTAGAAAAATCTTAAATAAATCTTTAAATAATGAAATATGAAAGAGGAAAAATTTAGAAAATAAACAATTTTAAGGCTGGCTTTTCTCTCTCTTGAAACTATATGAGAACGCCACAAAATATTAATTTAACACTTTTTGATAGCAAGAAATGTTCGCTTATTTAAAACTTTTTGTTTTCAAAAAAAATTAAAAACTGTTTTTGCGTCAACTATAAGGGGCTGTAACTAAGGAGGGGTTGCTCATATAAATTTTTGTTTATATGAAAGACCCACATTATTTTTCGTCAAAGAATCACCACTTAGATATTTTGCACTTATTTATTTACACCCTGTATATACTTTAAAAAGACTTGCTCGCGTTAGACATAACCAAATGCTGTGACAATCACTCGATTTTGTTATTATTTCACTTCAGGATTTGGACAATGATTGCAAAAATATGAATCTCCTGCTTTCTAATTAATTCTCAGACTTTCGGTGATTTTTGTATTTTTCCTTGACATTTTAGAAATAAAACATTTCCTAACGTTTTTAGGTATTCCAGGTTTTCCAGAACAGCAAACCTGATAAAAAAACCACAAATGGTTGTTTCGGGCCATACACACCCATTGGTATTTGATGAAGCAACAGTACAATCAAAAAGAAAAAACTGAAAGCAAAAATTGAATCAGTTTATTTGACAAGTAGGTAGAAGAAAACAATTTGTAGTTTCTACTACGATTTCCTCGTCCTTAACTAATAGGAAATGAATACTTGTGAAGACAGCTTTAATTGAGAGAAGTGCAATGTATTTGCTACAAAAAGTAGTAAAGCCCTATTCGTTGAAAATTCTCTAGAGAAAAATTAGTATTTCGAGGAAAAAAGCTTTGAAAGAGAGAATATGTAGTAACATTATTTTAATGCCAAGACAGGCTTATGCAAGATCGGTTTTAATCAGTTCACAAAGTTGACGTATTTCCAGATATCTCATCTGATGAAAAGAAAATTTAGTTTTATAAGAATCCATGTTCTTACATTTTATTTACATGATAAAAATTTTTTAATTTGAACAATAGCTAAGTACCGTGCTGTTACTTAAAATAACGTTCATTAATTTTAATACTGTATAAAATGGTTACAAAAGCATTATCATTATTGCAAAAGTGGACAAGTCAAAAGTCTCTTTTGTCAATTTTTTCTAACATTGAATATGTTTTCTATGAGTTGTCCATATTCCGTTGCAAACAAAATATCCCATAATAAGACCAAACCACACCCAACTTTTAATGCTCTTTTTCAATTAAATTATCCCAATTGTACAGTTTTTGACTTTTATCATTTTTTCACGCACATTAACAATTTATAATTCATTTTCCATGTTAAAAGTATAACCAATAATTCAACTTTGCATTTTTCTTTAAAACGCAACGCCAATTTTAAATGACTACATAAAGAAAAATAATAAATAGTGACGAAAGTCAAAACCGATGTCACGAGTTAATTTGTGATAAGAAATATTAGGATGCATAAAAGCAAACCCCTTTATTAATTGTTATTCATTATTTAAATCAGTAGCATGCTCGTGTACTACATGTCCTGATCTAGATAATTCTGTAAAAAAACGAATGTTACAAAAATTTTCTTTGCATGTTTTTAAAAATGCACTTTACAATTTGTGAATCGGACTATTTGAAATTCCAAAGACATACTTAACCACGATACAACGTTGTCAAATTGTGCTGGATGCCACCTTCACCGCTATCTAAATATAAGTTCAATATGCACGAATCGCTTTTAGCGCCACTAGAGGAATTCTTTCAAACTATTTTGTATGGGATTATACGTTTTGTCATCAAATTAGCATCCAACTGATTTGTAGCGCATGCGAAGTGGGGATTGCACTAGTAACTTTTCCAAATTTTAAATGGGCATACAAGGTGGCATCCATATATTGGATGCCATCTGACCGTGGATGCCACCTTTACCGTAGTTTTTACACGGTTGGATGCCGGTTTATACCCTAAACATATATATATATATAAATATATATATAAATCCGGCAGTTGTTGAGCCCGTAGAATATATAAACGGTACGCTCTCGGGCCCGAAGAAACGTTATTGAGCCCGACTTCGGGCTCATCAACGTATCCATGTGTATATTATCATTATACTATTGTATATGCATTGAAACGTGTAAACCGAAAATTTGGCCGGGCCATTTAGGATACGTTTATATATCCACTATATACAAAATAGTTCGAACGAATGCGCTGCAGAGGTCTCTTTTATAAAAGTTTCGTTCGTTACGGATGGTACGTGAGTGGCCCAGTATAAGGCAACATTGAACAGGCCTAACAACGTACAAAAACATATGATCTTCGTAAACATTTTAGTGGGTAATACTATGTATCAGCACATTTTCCGACTTACACACGTTAAGTATTGTTTTGGCGACTAATCACTACTAAGTTTTTTGCTATATTGATCTCATTAAAGTAAAAAATTATACGCAATGTAAGTTACGTGATATCGTACTTTACAAAAAACAGCTATTAAATTAACATTAAGATATTGTAATAAAATAGTATATTATTCAATAAGTGGTAAGAAGGCAATAACTCACGCGGATGATTGCGACACGAGACGTTAGTCGAGTGGCGTAATCATCCAAATGAGTTATTGTCCTTTACCAGAGTTGAATACTATGCTTTATCTACGACTATAACATGTTCTGTTGAAAAATTTTTTAAATTTTACGATGTTAAATTTTTAATTTATTTGACATTTGTTTAAAAAGAAAACAAGATAGGTATTATGATCCTATTTAAGGTTGCTAGAAAATACGATAATCTGTGATTTATTATAACTCACGCTTGTACTCCGCATCCTAGTCATTTATACAATTATTCATCAAAAATTCATTGAGAGAAGACTATATAATCCAATCGGAGTAGATAAAATTATTTAAAAGCTTTAAATGCATATTATTTTGTTACTATTGGAAACAAAGGTTTTAATTACAACACGTTTTCTTAATTAATCCAATGAACAGTTTTTGATTATGAAGTTTCTAATTTTGCCACAAAATAAGTTAGTAACATAAGTTCGTTCGTGTCGCGCGTCTGTAAAGGTTCTAAAAGGATCTGGATCAAAGGTTAGATTGATTGATATGATTATTTAAACAACGATTTAATGAAACAAATATTTAATAATATTAGCTTTTGAATGGCACATTATAAACAAAGGCTTTACAACAACCCAGTTTCTACCAACAAATATGGCTTTATGTTTATTTAAGAATTCTTCAACTTCAGTCTTCTTGGGAGGTATTTTATTTTTAATATGTCCGTTGAAATGTGTTTTTATTAAATGTTTCTGTTCCTCCGTCCATCTTTGTTTAATTATTTTAGTTTTCTGTGAAGTCTGCTCTTCTTCTTCACTGGAAGCGTCGGTAGTGGACGAACCATCTCGATTTGGCTGAAATTAGAAAATGCTATGATTAAAGGCAATCAAAGACGAACAGACTAATAACGTACCAGATGTAAGATGCAACCACCTCTTGATTTTTGTTTCTGATTGCGTTTATCTGTTTTAATTTTTTTTGTAAACTCTTAATTGACTGTTTATCATCATCGGAAGTTCCGGTAGTGGGAGGCGATCTTGATTTGGCTGAAATTAGAAAATGCTATAATCAAAGACGAATAGAATAATAAACTTACCAGATGTAATAGTACTTTTGCACCACCTGGTTTCTGTTTCAGTTTCCGTTTGGCTGTTTTCATTTCTTGGCGAAGTTCTTCATCTTCATCGGAAGTTCTGGTGGTAGGCGGAGATCTTGATGTGACTGCAACTGAAAATGCAATAATAAAGCACCAAATCGGTAGAGAGAAATGTTCTTACCAGATTTAACGGTAGTAGTTGAACGACTTCTTGATTTATCTGAGTTCATATCTTGTTCCTCCCTGAATCAGTGTCATTGGAGAGGTCAACTTCATCCAAATTCATTCCTTTATATTTATTCCTTTTCCTCTATTTATTGCAAGTAAGACTTTAGATACTTTAGCAGTTTGGAATACATCTTGCGGCAACCTGCAAAAATTGTATTGGTAGCATACATGTATTATTGTAATGTAGTGGTTATCTCACCTGTAATATTCCTCATGAGTTTTTCGTGTGGCCCATAAAGGTTGCAAATTGTTCTGTTAGAAACATTGTTTTAATTCAAATAGTTCTTAAACAAAATTTAAAAAAATACGTTTTGAGTTGGCACCCTTTGTTTGAATATTAATCGTTACGATAAAGTTTTACATTGTTCTAGTTGTTCTAAATACTGTTTCAAAAACAAATCCATAACTTAAATTATAGGGTTAGAAATTCAAAATCAAATATTTCAGCTGGCACCCTTTTGAAATGTTTGAAATTTTGAAACTGTTCTACATTGTTCTAGCTGTTCTAAACATTGTTACAAAACAAAAATTTATAACTCAAATTATAAGCTCACAAATTTAAAGTAACAATTTTTGAGCTGGCACCTTCTTTTAAATGGTTTCAATACTGTTCTACATTATTGTAGTCCATAACCCAAATTATAGACCAGCAAATTAAAAAAACAAAATCTGTAAGCTGGCATTCCTTTTTATTAAATCAAACGTTGCAATATTGTAATACATTAGCTGTAGTTGTTCTAAACATCATCACAAATGAACAAATTCATAACTTAAGCTATAAGGTCACACAAAAATACAAATTTGAACTGACATTAATTATAAGCTCATAAATTATTTCTTATTAGTTCTGAATTGTACTAAGTCTAGAGCTCTACCTTTAAATGCATTTTTGGGTATCAATCACGACATTTTTTAAAAAAAATGACGATTTTGCTATATTAATAATAGAAATATGTAGTTCAATAATAGTTATTTGTTATACAAGACGGTAAAATTATTTTTATCGACAAGTGAAAATGTTTAATTTCAAGAGTCTATAATGAAATTTTACCGTTGTGTGTAACATTGTATTTTTATATTGCGAACGTTAAAGAAAAACCACGAGAAAAGCTCAATAATTTTGCAGACAGAAATAAGAAAATCAGTCAAAATTAAATTGCATTTGGTTTGTTTGGTATGTTGCTATACCAAATAAATAATTGTTTCACATCAATAATAATAATAATAATAATTTCAAATAAAAATAGATACCTACTTAATTAAAGAATTTTATCTATCCTTGCTGTTAAAGTTCCATTTTATCTACCCTTACGGTTAAAATGGTACTTTAAGCTGGTGTTTTGAGTTGAATAAAGTATACTGTAACCTTCGCAATAAAAAAAAGTTTTTATTTTGGCCGAAAACTGCAATAAAGATAACGGTCTATTAAACAAAAATGTTCTTTTTAATTACCTTTAATGAGTATAGTATATAGTCCGGGAGCTCGCTTAATTTGTTAATAGGTAAAACAAAATATATAATAAAATTACCCTTTGAAGTCATTCAGATCATCTGGGCCCCTATTCTTGATTTTGGAAAATTATTTTCTCATGAAAATGACGAAAATTCTAGTATGTTTCTGCGACAATTATGGTAATTGTAACTAGAACATTGTACAACAGTATTGCAACGTTTGATTTAAAAAAGGCGGAGCTGGTCTATAATTTTGGTTATGGATTTTTCTTTTTGGAAAAATGTTTAGAATAACTAGAATAAAGTAAAACAGTATTGAAATTTGAGATCATTTAAAAAGGGTGCCAGCTCAAAATTGTTAGTTTTAATTTCTGAGCATATAATTTGAGTTACGGCTTTGTTTTTGGAACAAAGTTGAGAACAACTAGAACAATGTAAAACTGTATCGTAACATAAAAAAGGAGTAGCAACTCAAAACGTACTTTTTAAGTTTATTTGAGAACTAATTGAATTGAAATAATCAGGAACAATTTTAAAATCAAACATTACGAGAAGTAGGGTACGTACATCAAAATTTCTATTTTAATTAAAAGTTAGATTATTATTTGATTATTTTCATTATTATTACATACAACTTTGCTCTTTAGTTTTTCCCTAGGACTTGTAGTTTTGGCGGAAATCGAGATAAATCGTTTTTTACCCATAAAAACCTTAGATTGCCCGTAAATTATTATTTCTTTAATTCTTATTATATTCTCTTTCTTTTCCAACAGGTTTCATTCTACTATTATTCTTTTTTACTTTTGACCAATTTGAAATGTTCATTTCTGTTCTATTGTAGATACATAGAAACTACTCTGTAACTGGAAAGTGTTTCACATTATGTGTTATATTTTACACTTTATTATTTCACTTAAATAATGCAGGCTATTTTCTAATTGAATATCAATATCTAAGGAAGCGATTTTTGGGTCCATTTTAAGAAAAAACTTTACTTGAATATATGTCTTAAATGTCTGAACTTTTGAGATATAGGGTGGTAAAGTTTTTAAAATAAATAATTTCTTGTTAATATTTTTAAATGAATTTAGCTACTCTAACGAAATTTGGCATACATGTACAGGGTGTCCCATTTTCAACACTTGTATATCGTATCTCCGTAATTGTTAGTGCAATCAAAAAAGTAATATAGGGGCAACGTGTTCTTTTTGGGTCACACTTAAAATAATAAAATAAAAATTTGAAGATGTTTCCTCGCTTAAAAGATACGAGGGAAAATAAAAAAATTGTCAATGAATTTTTTTTAGTTTTGTTTCTAATAGCTTCTGTTTCATGGTTTATTGCGATTTAAAGTAATGGAGTTTAAATAAATCGCCTAGGAAACCAATAACTTTATGTTCCATTTTAAAAATGAGGTTAGGTCCGATTACTTTTTTACCTGAACTCGTATCCTCATTTTTGAACCGGTATATTATTCAAACACTATAAAGAAACGTGAATTAATTGTTAATCAGAACTTTAATTGTTAAATCGGTTACAGAAAACAAAAACCTGGAAATCGGCTATTTTTAATTATCAGCTTACTCATACCTAAAAATGGTAAATTATACACAAAAATTATTTTATACTGAATTGGGTAATTACATTTAAAATTAATATTTCTATTCGATGAATTGGGTTTACTAAACCAGTCTGTAATAATGGTTTCTTTTAATTAGTATAAGATTTAAATAATTAAGTGAATTGTTTACTTCCTGTTCAAATGTAAGCGATAACCTGCTGTGATAGTACTATATTAGGAGATATTCCATTAGATCAATTAATTAAAGATATTCCTCCCCAGTTGACAATTCCGCCAACGTTTATTAAAAAATATGTTGAGGGTTTATTTTTAATAATTGACAAAAATATATTGACTTACCTTATACTAAATGCAACAACTATCATTAAATTGGGAAAACAAAATTTTAAGTATAATCCAAAAACAGCACATGACAGATACCCTATAAGTGTCGTAAATCGGACATCCTGAACTATGTATGAAAAGCTTTTTAATGTACCACATTTTTTATTTTCACCGTCGCGACGTACGAAAGGTGACCTTCTTGTTTTTTCAATCCGATGCGCGTTTTTCGTAATAAATAGAAAATGTTTCTCTGGAAAATATTAACAATAACGTTAATATGACAATTTTTAAGCGAAAACCGTGCATTGGATTAAAAATCAATCAATCAATGGATCAAATGTGCTAAGATATTGATGGGAGCGTTCAAAATAATTTTTATTTCAAGAGAAATCAGTGACATACCATCAATGCCGTACCTAAATATTTGAACAATTTTATTAATTTCATTCTAATATTCGTAATTATTAATTACATAAAGAATAATGTTAATTTCTTTATTACAAATGTACGAATTGCAAGTTCAAAATTTTGTTTATATCTTATATAAATTTATTTATATAAATTGAGTCCCCAGATAAAATAAAAAAAGGAAAACAAAAATTAAACCTAGTATTTACTTTTTATAAATAATGTTTAAGCACACTATTTGTATGTGTATACGAATTATTATATTATAGGAAATAAAAACAACAAATGAAGCAAGATAAATTTTGAAATACTTACCACTACAATTGAGAGCCATCGACACTAGTTTTTAGTTCTAGAATTCATTTTAGCACATAAAACTCACGATTTGCACACTTCAAATTGAACAAACGAACTGAATGATAATATTTTTGAAATTAACCAAGAAGACATGGTAATGAATATAACAAAAGGCTTATTAGAATTACTACATCCTGTGTTATTGAAATGGGTACCATAATTAGAAAGTGCATGGGCTTTGTTTAGGGGATTAAAATTGCTAATGTGTTCAATAAGCTCATTAACAGAAAACAAACAAACAAACAGAACAAACAGAAAAACAACAAAAGGTTATTAAAAATATTTTTGGTTTGGCAGAAAATTATTTTGCAAATAATCGAGCGTTAATATGTTAATCTCTATTTTTTAAAAATATAATCTTTTGTTACAAATTGAATAGATACTTCATGAAAATAAAGTTTTCTGCAAGATTTATGTTCGACTATGAAACATCATTTTACAATTATTTATTATAATTCCGTTTTTGTTCTTAGATAATTTAAGTTCTACACTATAATAGACGAATGATTTTATTTATTACGCGTATCAAGGTACGCTTTATTATTTTACTTATTACATTAGTATTTTGGTACTTTTGTACTACTGCTATCAAGTATTAAATTCAAATTCAAACTAAATAAAAAATAAAAGCTGGGGCACGTCGATTGCTTTCAAACCTTTAATATTAAAGTGGATTTTATACAAAAAGAATTAATTGACTAGGGATACATAACTAACGTTTTATCTTTATGAATGTTAAATCGAATACGTTTCATATAAATCTGATCAATTTATAATGACGCTTGCAGTCGGGTCGGTAACAAAGAGAATTAAAACTAATTTTGTTTTGTCTATAAACCAGATAAAGCTCTAGAACTTAAAAGTATCGATGGTAAAAGTTAAATTAAAAGTCTTAATTTAATCAAATTACTTAAAACTCAAATAGTCTTGGCTTGCACTTTATATTGAATTCATATTGGATACTTGAGAGTTTTGAACAAAATAATTTTGTTTTAGCATTTTTTAGATCTCTCGAGCCTTTGATTATGTGGCACATCTCCTAAATAAATTGAAAACATTTTATAATTTTGATGAAGCTAGTATTGCGCTCATCAGATCATACTTAAGCAATAGAAAAAATAAACAGTCAATGTTGTATTTTCTGATAATCGCTTCTTGCGTAATGGAGTACCTCAAGGTTCAATTTTTGGGCCTTTATTATTTCTTATATATGTTAATGATTTACATTTACATTTCCAAAATGAATCGTCCATTATTCAATACGCAGATGACACGGCGATATTAATTAAAATTCTTACATTGCTCTACTAAAAATCTTATACTAATATAAAGACAATAAAACTTTTATTTACACTTCAATCACATAATTTTCAGAATAAGAACTCTAAAAAATTTTAGAAATAAATCTTGATCCTAAACTACAATTCACAGACCGTATAAGTCAATTGACCAGAAAATTTAACAGTGACATATATATTTTAATGCGTTTAGAAGACAATGTTTCATCAAAATGTCTCAAAATGACATACTTCGGATTAATTCATACTCATTTAAATTACTGTAGTATCATTTAAGCAAATTGTTATAGATCAAACTGAATATTCTCGTTGCAACGTAAAGCTCTATGTGTTTTAGGAACAATCGCTTTTAGAAAAGGTTGTAAGCCAATTTTATTAAATTAATAATTATGACACTGCCGTCACTGTTTATTTTTAATTGCATCACTTATGCTAAAAAATATGTAAAAGTTTTACATACAAATCAGATGTTCATAATTATTACACGAGAAATTGTGATAAAATAGAAAAATAATTGTATAGATTAAGTGTAAACATTAAACTACCATCACATATACGTGATTTAACTATTAAACAACTCAAACAGGAAATACAAAATTATTGACTAACAAAGGTTTTTTAGTCACTATCGGAATTTCTTAATTGTAGAAAAGAAGAAATGATAAGTTAATTATGTATCATAATTGTTTGACGGATGTAAATACATCTTGTGTAGAAACAAATACAAATGGTAAATACCGTTTAACTTATATAAAAGTACCTTTGATGAGCCCGAAGGGACTGGCAACGTTGTGGGGCTCATGAAAGAACTCTAAATATATTTTCTGTATATAATCGGGCTCCACAGCGTTCTGTATTTAAGCGCGGGGTACTGGGCTCAACAGCGGCCTGTTAACGTATCGGGCTCAACAAGATACCGTCTATAACTATATATATATATATATGTATATATTCATAAGAAATAACAAATGAAATACTAAGATAATAAGTAAAAATAATACATACATTTGAAACTTAATTATTTAATTGTGGAAATACAGTATATGAATTTAACTTATGTTTAAAATTTTTGTATGGTGATCCAAATAAATGAAACCACATAAAAATATTAAATTTGTTGCCCAGTCTCATAAGTCTTGATATACTATTGTTATACGCAAAATTGGAAGAGTGTTGAGGTACTTTAAAATATCTTTAGATCTTGATCGTAAATTACCATAAGATATAAAATTTAATTCTTCAACTAGCACACTGCAATCCACTTCGCCATTAACAATCTTATGGAGATAACATAAATCTACAATTTGACGCCTATTGGATAAGGATTGAATTTGTAAAGATGATAAAATTGGATTATTTAGATTTGTGATGTTGCTTCTCCTTAGTTTAAAATCTAGGTAACGTAGAACTTTTTCTGAACATCTTCAATCATATTTTCCAGGTAATTAATATGTGGACACCAAACAATAGTTGCATATTCCAATTGAGTTCGTACCAGAGAGTAATATAATGTCACAATAGAGTTAATAGTGAGATCATTGCTAACAGTTTTAATCATTCCCCATTTTTGCATTGCTTTTTTGCACATTTTGGTTATATGATTTTTAAACAATAGTTGACTATCAAAAAGTACACCTAAATCTTTTTTTATTTCTAGTTTAGAAACTCTTTTGTCGTCAATTTTATAATTGTATTCAACTCTTTTTTTGATCTAGTAAATGTCATTACATTACATTTATCATGATTAAGAAATAGTAAATTTTGATTACACCACAAGTTTAAACCATGTAAATCCTTTTGCATTTTGTCGCAGTCATCTTTAGATCTAATATAATTAAAAATTTTTAAATCATCAGCAAACAAAAGATAATTTGAGTGTTTGATGTAATTTTTTATATCATTTATAAATAATAAAAATAATATCGGACCACAATGAGAACCTTGAGGTACTCCGGAATATACTGGAAATACTTCAGATGTATAGTTTTAATTTTAACTTTTTGAAATCTATTGCACAAAAACGCCTGTAACCATAATAAAATCGATTTATTGAAGCCTAGTTTCTCTAATTTTTTAGCAGTATTACATGATTAACTTTATCGAAAGCTTTGCAAAAATCAGTATAGATCACATCGGTTTGACTTTTTTTCAAAACCTTTCATTATAAATTGCTGGAAAACCATTAAGTTCGATATAGTTGATCTATTTTTCATGAATCCATGTTGACATGGAGATATTAATCTTTTACTGACCACGTCAGTTGTCTTGCTACAAAATTATCCAATATTTTAGGAAGTATAGACTGTTTCGAAACTGCTCTGTAGTTACATACATCATCTGATTTGCCAGATTTATGGATTGGTGTAACAAATGATAATTTCCATATTTTCGGTAATACACCATTGTTTAAGGAAAACATAAATAGACGATGAATTGGAATAGTTAAGGACGATACGCATTTTTTCAAAAACAAACTAGGAATTCCATCAGGTCCTGAAGTTGTGCTATTATCCAAACAACTTAATTCTTTGTAAACTTCTTCAATCGAAATACTTAGTCTAACACTTTCCGCATTTGATTCATGATCAAAAATCTTTCGGAAGAGTCTAAATAATTTAGTACACTAGGTTTAGTGTATGCAGATGCAAAATACTCAGCAAATAATTCGACCACCTTATTACTGTTTTCGGCTACCTTTCCATTGCTTGAATTACGCATTAAAGAGGGATGGAATTATTGTCCTTTATTTCATTATAAAATTTCAAAAATATTTAGGATTACTTTGTAAATTAGAATTGACTTTGACCATATAATAATTAAATAAATCTTTTGAAAGTTTTTGCACTTATTTCGTAAACACTTAAAGACATCATAATCTTGAGGCAAACCGCTACGTTTAAATGTGTGATGAGATATTTTTTCTGCCGTATTAATTCCTTTAATTCCTTAGTGACCCAAATTGGAAACTTGTCTAATTTATTATATGCTATCTTAGATGGTATAAAAGCGATCTCGTACTTCATTAAACAAAAGAATAAAATGTTTCAATAATGACTTCAATATTACTATTATTAAAAACGATATTCCAATCTATAGAACAAAAGTATATTATACACCAAGGTTGTGAAGTCAGTCATTATTGCCTAGGGGCGGTAGCCCCGAGCGAAATAAGGTGCGTAGGCAATAATGGACTTCACAACCGTAGTGTATATATTTTTTCCACTACTAATAAATTTAAGCCAAAAATAAAAAATAAACATTTTTTCTTGTAAAAATCAAGTAGCACAGGAATGCAAAATAAATCAAAAAGCATTAAAAGCTACATACGTTGATAAACCAACTGCAACTGATTCACTAAACACTTGTGTGGTATATTTCACCTTCATTTTCTGAAAATTATTCGGAGTAATATGTAAAATTAGTTGATTTAAGGAGCCAATCGCAGCGGTTTAGATTTGTCTGACATGTAGAAATTTTTAATGTCTTTCCAAGATGTGCTTTATTGTTATTAAAGATTATATCGTGCCCTACCATTGGCACCACATTGTAGTTGTAGCTTTTCTATGCAGTTTAATACTATCGACTCTCAGTTTGTCACCTTTGCATATCGTATTTGTAAAGATGTAGCACAAGGGTTGTTTAACTCTGTTATATCTCCTGTTTACTTAGTGGTTTCTTATTTAAGTCCAATTTGGGCTGTCACAATTTCTGCTCTGCTTTCGGAGAAGTAATCGTTGGAGAGTTGTTAACTTCAAAAAAGTGCTTTCTTTTTCACGTTGCAATTTAAGAATGTTCCTCCATGTATTTTCTTTACCTTAAGATTATTTGAGCTGCGGCTTGAGTAGTTTTGGTATAGCTAGAGATGTTAATTGGCATTTATTGCTTCGCCAATATACCTTGCATCATTTGAATATTGGGTTTCAGAATTGACACCTTGTAATTCATTTAGGAATGGCAAGTATTCGCCACATACTCGTTAAGCTTTTTAGAGTCGACATTTTTATGCAACAGATCGGAACTTCCGGATTCTGTTAACCATTCAAAACACCTACAACAAAATGTTTGTAATTTACTTAAAATTCTTCATGTAACTTAACTCGCCTGGTTAAATCTCCTTTGGGAGGCCCTGAAAGAACTGATTCTACCATCATATTTAATAAATAAATAAATTCAGGTTATGTATTTGCGGTTATGGGATAAGGGCGCGAATTTTAAGCTAATGGTATTTTTTTATTCAAATAATTTTATCGTGTTAGGTAATTTTAAGCAGCAAATACGTTAAAGATAATCACCTGGATATACAAAATTATGTTTCACTCGTTTTTGTTAAACAACTATTCTTAGATTCTCAAAAATTTGAATTTGTCCATTATTAACCTAGGTCAACAATAGAAAAAATTATTAACCACTAATAGAAATTCAACTTCTCAGTTGGCTAGGGACGCAATAATTGTCTACTTCACAGCTAGTAGTGGAAAAAAATAATTATTTATACTAACATAGTCTGCTTCATGGTAATTATATATTACTACTTGAGGCTGTAAGTACTCGCACTTCGTATTTAGAGGAATATTTATATCATAAGCATTATGATGAACACTATCATCTTGTAATCTATTAGTGATAGAGATACATAAACATTCAATACATTTGTAAACACTAAATCAAGATAAACATTTCTACTGTTGGGAATTAAATTAACCTGATTTAAAGAGAGAATTATAGCAATTAATGATGAATCTTTCCTTTTGATCAAAAAATGAAACCCTTTCAAAATCAACTCCTTTCTTATTCCAAACAAGATTAGGTAAATTGTAATCCCCTGCAAGTATTATTTTAGCATTACTATTATTAGACAAAAGTGATTCAAGAAATTGACAATGCTTGTCGTAAATCATAGAACTGGAAGCAGGAGGTATGTAAACTGCACCAATAATGTATATGACGTTATTAATTTTTAGATTCACAAATAAATGCTCGATTTTATTATCAAGATGAATTAAAGTGATAAAACATTATTTTTTACTGCGATCAGCAAACCACCTCCTCTAACGTTACCTGATACAGATCGATCTGATCTATAAATATTATAATTACTGAACTGAAGCAAATTGTTACCCAAATTTTCATATAGCCAAGCTTCACATAAAATAATAACATCAAAATTACTGCAAGCAATCATTATAGATAGCATCTGAATTTTTGGTTCTAATGCCACCACAATTTTGAAAGTAGAAATTCAGTTTTTTTGACGCAGAAGGTTTCGGTGCCAGGGACTTTGTAATAAACGGCACATCAAAACGATATTTTATGACTAACTCTGTTTCTCCATTATTTTTCTTACGCGAAGTTCAGAAATCACCTTCTTTAAATACTCTAGCTGTTTGGTGTTTTATCTGCGTGAAAATGATTTTGTTTATTAGGATTAATTGCATTAGATCTTAAAACTTCTCGTTACTTCATAAACATCCTAAAATTGCTTTAGCGGTCTGGGTTTGCTATTATTTTTACGTCCAATTGATTGTAAAATGTTATTAACTATAACTTTATCATCTTCTATTTTATCAATAATTGAAGTTTTGTTAGATTCAACTATTCCAAATAAAATAACATTACATTTGCGCCAATTTCGATCATTTAGCTCCGCAATTAGATCTTCATCACTTGATGTTGTATTATTAGACGTTACGTCATGAGATTTCTTAGACGATTCCATATTACTACATACATTTTCGAGAGTATTAACTTTATCTGTCAAAACTGTTATAGCTTCCCTAAGGTTAGCGTTTTCAGTTGTAATTTCAGAAAGTTTATTCAAAATTCCCGAGATTTGATTCAACTTATCGTTTTGTGTATCTACAATTTTTATAAGAGAAGCAACTGATTCTTGCAGTTCTTTGACGCTAAAAGTTAATTCCAACGCTATTTTGCTATCAGAATTCATCTCATTCCCATTTCAGGAGTCGGTGGATCTAGTTTTGATTTCTTATTAATTTTGGAACAGCATTCAAAATCATCTCATCATTAGAAAAGGTAGCACCTTTCATTCTATACCCGCAGCTTATGTGATAGCATCACATTTTATGCAATCTAATCTAGCTTTAACGACAGATTTATTGCACTTATTACATTTTAATTCGTTATTCATATTGAAGTAATTAGAAAAAAACAAAGGATAAAACAAGGATACACACTATTCACCTCCGCTGTGCCCTTAGCGAGGACTTAAGAAAAAAAACAAACATTTGTAAGAATAGGCAACGGTAAAGGAATTAAGGTAATCAAAAATTACAAAGGAATTTTATGCTTAAGAATTCTATCCAAATATTACTCAAAATTAACGTCGAATTTATTAACCAATTTAAGCGAATACTTTTTGACTTAGAATGGCCAAGGTTAAACTAGCGGACGAATTGTTGAATAAAGAATTAAATGTGTACTTACTGATATTAATTGATTACATTCAGAAATGCATAAAACATGTTTACTTCATTTATACACAAACAAATGTTCATTATATCAATAATAATTTTAGTTAAACACTACTTATTACCAGGAACAACACGAACACGTCTTACTCGGTGTAGAATTATTACAAAACTATGTGTCGGTGAAAGAAGCCAATCTTTCATAACAAATGGAACAATTAACTCCGATATTTACACGAAGGAGTGTCTCCAAAAAAGATTGCGGCCTTTTCTGAGTAAACATAAGGTATCCACATTTTTTTGGCCGGATTTAGCTTCGTGCCATTACAGTAAGCAGCCAAAAAATGGTACGAAGAGAATCATGTCGATTTTGTGCCCAGGGAGGCTAACCCACCAAATTGCCCTGAGCTTCGCCCAATCGAGCGGTACTGGGCTTTGGTGAAAAGAAGCTTGAAGCAAACAAAAAAGGCTACAAAATCGATTGAAAGTTTTAGAAAAATGTGGACCGTAGCGACCAAGAAAGTGTCGAGCACCACCATAAAAGCCATGATGGAGACCATTCCCGGCTT